>CAEGAF010052002.1:0-70902 GCA_903067075.1 Micropoecilia bifurca
ACACACACACACACACACACACACACACACACACACACACACACACACACACACACACACACACACACACACACACAAACACAGTCTTCAGGAATGTGCAGATAAGACGATGAGGCTCCGCCTTTTTCACTCTGCTCTCTTCTCATTCCTAACAATTTCCCTCGCTTCATGCAGTTTCAGCCAAAACCTTTCTCCGTTTCATTTTGCCCCCTCCACCCTTTTTTTTTTTTTTTTTTCAAAACTTCTTCTGTAAAACTAGCCCAGTGCACAAAATAAGAAAGATGCCTCAGATAAACAAAACTGAAATTCTTGTTGGATTAAAATAGAAAAATACTGATTTCAATTACAATGGAGAAAAAGGATTTACAATGTGCAGCAGTAATATCGCTGCATGGTTACGGTTTTGTTTTCCATCCAGGACTTATCAACAGAAACCGGAGGTTACATGTGTTGTGGCATACAGTATGTTGCCAGGATGTATTTGCTAAGTACTTGAGAACAAACATTTCAAGCTGCACTCATGACTCACATTAATAGTTGCATATAAACCAAGATAAGTCAGACCAAGTTTCACATTAATCTCCAATCACAAATTTGTACAAACAGTTAAGATCATTTTTGTTCTGTCTGTTCTGTACTAAACCATAACAGTTGCTTTCTGTTCTGGTTTAGTACAGTTAACATGGACAAGGTTACATTCAGGCAGCGTAATGAAATCCTGAGTAAAAGAGTGCTGCATCTACAACCCTGCAGAGCTTTCCACACATGACGTGGCTCCCACGCTGAGCTCTAAATCCTTCATGTGGGTCTTATCGTGGCATTTAATCAACACTAATTAAATTAAACACAGTTACAGTAAGTATCAACACAGACTTTCAATGATAAGTCGATTTTAAGGCAGTATTTACACAAGAGTTCTAAAGGCAATTGAGAACTTCAAAAAGAAGCAAAAGGTTCGTTTTTTTAAAAGTTAGAATATATAAGAAGATTTGATTTTAAATGTTTAAAAAGAACTAGCATATTTATGTAGCTTGCTAAATTATTCTACATCATTTTCTACTGCTCTTTTCTGCATTTTGATGTTTTAATGCTCGTCATGTCTGAGGTGATGGTCTTGAACTACTGTTCAACTTTCTGCAGGATTTTCTAATAGAGCATAAATAATGGTTGATGCGAATCAGTGGGACAGGAGATGACCATCCTGACCATCACATTATCGCCACCATGTTTGATTGTCCAGACCATTTCCAGACTACCAGGTGTCAAAGACTGTGTCTCTCATCTGTAATAAATTGCTTTAAATCAGGCTGTGATGAGTTGCTTTCTATTAATGTAATTTATTGAACCCACAGGTCCAATCAGTACTTAGGCCTGGGTCAGGCAAATGAAAATGATCTAAACTTAAAATGTGATAAATCACAGAAATTTGATCATTTATGATGACAATAGTTGTCATATATGCCTATTTTTGTCTTTCCTCTCTTTCTCAACTGTGCTTCCATCACTCTGACCTTTAGCATTTTGGGGCAATATCATTGTGTCAATGTGAGTATCTGGTGCCAACAGGCTCTGTCCAACTGGCTGAATATTACACTGGCATGTAAAAATCATATTTATTACACATTGAATAGACTGACCAAAAATTACTGCACTTCAAACAGTCTGTTCCAAAATAAGTGGTGAACACACTGATATTGTAATAATGACATATTTGCAATGTAGAGTGAAGCTTTACATACCTTTATTTTTTAACATCAGGCCAGGTTGCTTTGGAAAGTTTTTTTCTCCTTTTAAATTAAATCATACGAAAACTGCATTTTGTATCTCCTCAGGTTATTTTTTTCCAAAATTAAAATGTGTGTGCTGGCCTCAGTTGTGTGACAACAAAAACAAAAACTAATCTGTAAGGTGACATTTTTACAGCACTGCAAACCAGTCTATTAAGTCTCTACACCACATCTAAAATGTTAAAACGCTTTAGATGTGGTTTCTGTATTAATCCTGAGGAAGCCTGAATTATCTTTCCTGCGGTAGGAAAAGGAACAAAAGGACAACAGGACCAAGTCTGACATTTGGACAAGATGAAGAGGTTACACTGGGTTGTGCTTACACTGTATAATAGAAGAGGCATGTTTGAGGGTAAATTCAGCAGGTTCTGTTGCATCTACACTGATAAGCTCTGGCTGAAGTCAGAGCGAAAACATGAAGTAAATCGTCTCAAATAAAAAAAACTGCATTAGTGTCACATTTCAAATAGATGTTTTTGCACACTGTTTATTATACAGAGAGCTTGCCAAGGGAAGATGGATTTCAAAAATACATCGCTTTACAGGATGTGGATGTGTTTGGATGACATGAAAAACAGAGTATTTAGCTTTCACTCACTAGGATGTAAAGAAGGATGTTTGCTATCAGTTTGAGTCCGTTCTTTGCATGAGTTGCACTGGTGTGAAAAATGCCAAAGCAAATGTGGACAGAGCTGAAATAAAATAATGAAAATTAAGCATCCAGTAAATGAAGTTTTGTGACCAATTTGACCTACAACTATAAGCAGAAAATGGTTACACAATAAAATAAAGTAAAAAAAAAAAGAAAAAAACATACATATGTCTTCCAAAACTGTTGATATACATTTTATCTTGATTTTTATATCTATTTACAAACAAAACCGTTTAGACTTCATGTCTAAATCAGGTTTACCTGTTTTAATTAAGGTAGAACTGGAAGACCGATGGTGAAAATATCTAAAATACTGTCAAACTGGTCTATCCAGTTTTCAATCCACCATTTTTGTTTTTAAGAAGTTATGATGAATGATGGTGAAAACTGAAACTGCTCCTGCACAAGTAACTCTAAAGGTTGTTGCTAGGTAACCAAAGAGTGAGTGGGTTAGTTGTTGCCAGCAACGTCGGTTAGCTAGTAGTGATAGGTTGAGTGGCTAAAGCCTTTCCTCTGCCTATCCACCTATAGAAAATATATATATTGAATATTCCATCAGATATATCTGTTGATAACGATCGGGTGTTTATTGTGAGATATATTGTTATAAATTTATTGTCCTAGTGTGAGCTATGGTCCTTTCACTGATCTAATAAAGTCTAACAATGCAAATATTTTTTTCCCTTTCTATTCAAATATATTCCTCCCTTTCATACAGTCTCAAATTGTTTCTTTTCTTACTTTGTTAGTTATTTTTAGCACCACCTAATCCAAGTACAAGCTTGTTAGACCACCCATCCGTAAAAAAACAAGCCATTATTCACACTTGTAAATTATTCATTTCAAACGAAACCTAATGTTCAAAAATTAAACAAAGGAGTCAATAAGATGCTCATAGGTACCCAGAAACAAGCAAAAATCAACTAACTCTTGAACAAAGAGGCTAATGTGCAACAATACATCTCCATAAACTACAGATGATTACTTAGGTGCTGCAAGAGGATAACTTTGACGCTGAGCAAACAACTGGAATATTTGAGGCAGAAAAACACAACGCCTTTCCGATTTCACAACATCCCTGGCATTATGCAACTCTGAGCCACAACTCAGGAGAGCTGCAGTCACGTGGCGCCATAAAACATGAGGCCAAGCCCACTCGATGGCATTCCCAAGCCTTCTGAGGACTTTGTTACAATAGGCATGTTGTGGGGCAGAATCTATAGAGATTTAATGAGTTACTGTGGTAGGAGCGTCCATTTTCCCAGCACTTATCTGACTACATCATTCCCATTTCACTAGAGGATACTAGAGGATGAGAGACAGAGGGGGAGCCCATGCATTTTTTAACAAGATACACAAGCACAGAAACACAATGCAACTTGCATTGTGTTCACTTAGTGAACAACAGACTAAAGGAATTACAGTAAATTCTTAATAGTAGTCTGTTGTAATTCAGTAAAGCCAACATTATTTTCCTTTCTATCCGATGATACCAAGATTTCTACAGATTTCACCAACTCAAATTTAAGACTTCTTAAGACAGCTATGAATGAAATTTTACTTATATTGAGGCAAAATGCGCAAGAGTGTCAAGCTTTATCGCACCGCACTGGCTAGCAACAGCAGTGAGCAAAGATTAATGCCGTCCAGCCAACTGGTGAACTTAATGATAAAAGCAAAAAAAAAAAACAAGCTAACCAGAAGGGATTTATTAGCAGCTAGTTGGCGGTCACCTCGACCTTGAGTCACAGAACGTAATGAAGATGTGCTTCTGTCGGACAGAAAAGTCCCACAAGAAAAATAAACTACAAAGATTACAAGAGATTATATAGTCCTCCTGACACAACAGCACTTAAGATCTGCAATAAATGCATTAAAAGCCAACTTACATATTTTCTAATGAATTTAAGACATTTTTAAGGCCTTAATTTTAAATGCATGAATTTAAGACTTCAAGGCTTCTTGCATAAACACTGAAGATGAAACCAGAGCTTTGTTTATAAGGTTTAGTTATCACAAATTACAGCATGATGGCTTCCAAGTGAACACAATCACATACCGTAGCAGACATACTAGACTACCAACATGACAGAGAACAAAGAGGTAGAAAAATCCCAAACTGCAAGTGCCAAGCAATGCTACAACTAGAAGCATCTGTCATCTTTCTGTTGCACTACAAGTTGGTCCTCTATGAAAGCGAACATGAATCAGATGAGGAACAGCAGGAAGGGCTCAGAGTAGCTTGGGTCAAACAAGCAGACGGTCAGGAGCCAGATATGTTGTCTGCTTGATAAGTTCATGCAGTCTCACACAATGTTATTGGCTGCAGGCAGTGGAGTCGCTGTCCCAAGGCTGGAGTGCAAAGCGACAGTCTGCAGATAAATACTTATCCAAGCTCATTCAGAACTTTTAGCCTCAATAACGCAAGAGAAGTCCAGTTAATGATTTTGGAAAACTTGATAAATGTTTGAGTTTTCAGTTTCAAGCATCGGGAAGATATTGAGACTGAATTAAACGGCGAATAAATGGGTTTTAAAGAGAATCCATGTGTTCAAAATCATCTCATTATTTACCTTAGGTACCTTTTACCTCCATGCTGTATAGAAGAGACATGTATTTATTGAAATTACAATGTCTGTATGAGGCAGTGCCACCATGTCTGTGCAGTATGCACCATCATCTCAAGACTGTGGGAAAAACCAGAACAAAATGACAAAAAAAAACAGTTTTGTACAGATATTCTGCAAGCTGAGATGTTCTGCTACTCTTGTTTAAATGCAGACATCACAGAATCCACTTAGCACCTGTCCACTCTCATGCTCTTTTTTAAAAACCACAATAACGTCAGAAATTGTGTCGTTTCTATAGGTTTTCCACATCGGTGTCTTGCACTGTCCCAACTATCTCACCATCAGCACAACCTGGAAAAGGTAATAGAGAAAAAGTAAATGGCATCAAAGAGAGCACAAGCTGCACCACAGCTTTAGCCACACTTGGAGGGTTCTTCCTCATATACTGGTCATTTTTGGTACTAGAAATGTGATTATGCAACTACAATAAATCATTCCAGCTTTACAATCCAAAGACCCATTTCTACCTTCAGTCCAGACAAGCAAAAAGTCACTAATGTAACATGATCATTGGAATAAGATAAATAATAATACAATGGTAAATATTAGTTATAGGAAATGTCATTTTTAAAGAATCGTCATTTTATTCATATTTCTGACATTTTAAAGTAAAGAACACAAGCATTTTCCTCAAAGTCGGATGGATACGTTTTCTTGTAAGGGATAGTTATGATGTAAATAATAAAACCAATAAATCGCCATGTTTCCAACCTAATGATGAGAAAATTTCATTAAAAAAAAAGAATATTACTAGTACGTTTTGAATCATTTTGTTTTGTTGCTATTGCTATTCTTCCCAGAAACAATTGAAAAACCGTTCGAACTTGCATATGTTTAAAACTGGCTCTTTGTCATTTCTAGCCAAAGATATTAAGAGTTATTGTATGAGGTCTAAATTGTGGCCCCAGAGCCGCCGCTGGTTGTAAAGCCCAACTTAAGACAGTTGCATTCGACATTCAATACCATATTTTGCTATATTTGTTTCAGTAAGACAGTTGCATTCGACATTCAATACCATATTTTGCTATATTTGTTTCAGTAATGTCAACAAAGAAAAAAAATATGTAGGATAAATCCCAATCTGCTCTGAACAGGCAAAATGTAATCTCTAGCAGCAATGCAACATAAGACAAACAAAGGAGAATATTTTGAGTGTAAGAAACAGCTAAATCTCTGTGACTTGGTGATTATGTGCTAGTTTCTAAAGGAACTGGTGCACATGTTAGCATTGAAAGTATTTATTGAAACAGTTCGTTGCTTGAATTAGAAAGCCTCTTATGTTTCAGGAAAACTCCCCAGCTAGAAAATTGGTATAAGCTGAACTCCAGAAAGTTAGTCCTTTCAGCTGGAAATCCAAACACAGTTTCAGACGGATGCTTCCCAGACTGAAAAAAAATCTGCCCTCACAATACTGAGGAATACAGGCAAATGAGCACATGGCAGACTGTGCGTGTGCGTGCGTTTAGTGTACAGGCATGTAGGGCAACAAGCCTTGGGATGAATCTGTTCCAGTCTCTTTCTCTTTTCCCCAACCAGCTGAGCCACGGCTGCCACATGCACTCTCGTATCCCCCCACTACCTCCATCTCTCACACGCATGCACGCGAACGCACACACACAACACCCTGCGTCAAATCCCTTGCCGTTGTAGGAATGACAAATCCCTGCAGAGACCTGTTTCGCATTGCCCTGCCATTAAGGAGGCCGGCCTGGCTTAGAGTGTCCTTTGCTGTGCTGGCCACATGACGATGATAAGAAACTATCCCCGAGTGAACCGAAGGGGCATTTCCATTAATCTAAAAAAAAGGGCCTGTAGATAAGTGAGATATGATGGGAACCATTTTATTCCAGCAAAACGTCTAATGAAGGCCAGATAGCAGCAAGTCCTCTTGAGGGAAGTCTGCTATAAGGAATTTCTAAGATATGCAGAAAACAACCAAAATGGGAGGAATATGAACCTCATTCTGATGATAAAACCTGCTTTGTTGTTCCAAAACATCAACCATAAGTCTGGCATAAATCAGACAAAAAGAGAACACCAAATGTACTTTTAAAACACATGCACATCACACTTCTTCATAAAACTGAAATCGGTCTTCAAAACACCCTCCATTTAAGAGTTCGTTTTGACTTCAACTGAAACAGATATTAATGTGAAGGTCCAAGAGCTATAGTTCAGTGATAGTAGGAAAAGAGCAGCAGTCTTTTTAAGAACTGCCATGTGACTCAGATTATAGCCGGAGCATCTCTCCCTCCCACTCCTTCCTTTCTCCATTTCACCTCTCCAACCACCCCACCTCCCTCAGGAGAAGGCATTTTCTCTTTTCCCCTCCTTTTTTCCACTTTATCTGCCATCAACCTGCCCCCAGCTGTGTGTATGTGGCCCGGATATCCCTACAGAGATGACAAGGATAAGCAGGTCACATATCCTTGATAACGGTCACACTCCCAAATCCCCTCACAGTGCTTAAACACGGACAGCTGGTTTCTCTTAACATTTACGATACTGAAAAGTGATATTTATTAAGAAGCTGAATTTGATGCTTAAAACCGGCTTTCAAGCTTCTTACATCAACGAGTTATTGACGTCAAGTCAATAACTCGTTGGAGAGCATCGCATTTACATATAGTAAATATGTATGGCCGCAGAAAAACTGAAGCCAATCTGGACACAGAGGCCTGAAAATCTGCTATCCTCTGCAAATAGCAAAGCTTTAACAGATCTCAAAGTTGGCTCACACCTGATCTACTGAGGCGCTCTCTGACAACTTTAAGTCAACTATCTATTTCCAAAGATTTGTTAATTCATGTGAGGATGATGTATTGGTGTGTGCATGTTTCTGGTGTGTTAATCTAACGTACTGCAGTAGTTCAGTTTTACATTTAAAGATGCTTTACCCAAATACAGTTAAACATGGTGGATGCACAAAAGCTGTAGACCGTGTGTGATTTACAAACTTAAGGAATAATTTTGAGTCTAAGGCCTTCCTACCATGTTAATCACTCGAAGCTGACAATAGGACGCTTAGGGCCGAGAACAAAAACATCATCAGGAGTCTTTTTCTCTCTAGCACGCGGTTCTCTAATTGCCTTTCCCTCCTTCAGTGATGTAAATGGAGATGTGCAATCATCAAAGCAAAATAGAGGCTGTTCTTGGCTCACTGTTCAACTCTAATTAATGCAACCTCCTGAATGCAAATGCTTCCTGCACTCGTCTCAGTCAAAACACAACCAGTGCAAAGGCCGGAGGGATCGCTGACACCCTGAGTTACATTTCACTTTTGTGTGTATTCACAAGAGGAAGGTAGGCACGGCTGGAGGCTAGTCAAACAGAGCTGGCACAACACTTCATGTAATGAATGAAAATTGATGTAGACTAATTGGAGTTTTCAATTAGTCTGATTACATAAAAGAGACATTACTTACCTAAAGATATCCAAAGGTCTAATTAATGTCTAATATGACATATTTAGAAAAGAACATAGCAATAACTGGCACTTCTATTCAAGAAAACATTTCCATTTAAATAACCACACACCTTTGTATAAGTTAGAAAATGAAATGCTTGCTTAATTTCGCCGCAATTTGAAGGGAAACCTGTTTGTTATTCTGCACTATAGTTGACTCGTGATGCCCTGAGCATGATTCTCCTTCAAACACTTTATGTGATCTTGTTTTTATCTCTAACATTACATTAAAAGCTTGCAGAATGATTTGAAAAACAAGTCACATTGTTTCAGAGGCCTGGTTAAAAATTCTGCATCACCATCAATCCAGCTAAAGTATAATATGTTTTTATGTTGACAGAAAAAATCATAACATATCAAAAAATTTAAAGGTAAAGAAAAAAATAGGAGTAAGAAAAAATGTTTTACTCACTATTGCCAAGCGAACACAACCATTTACAAAACATCCCTCTAACCTTAGGACACACTGTCAGTATTTTGCAACAGTGTTGACTTCCAAGACGCGAGGCCAAAAGATGTACAAGTGCTACTCCTTTATCGCGCCACAGTAACATTCTGTTACAGTTCATCATCAGTTTTGACTTTACAGGAAACAAATACCAATTCATCACCGTGTCTCATCAGTTGGGAGTCAAGAATGTTGCACTCCCAAGAATTGTTTGCTCAGCATGGCAGGATTTTAAAAACTGCATACAATGTCAGGTATTGATGGTCACAGTTGCATGCTAGCTCTCAAGTCAGTTTCGTGCATTTTTGTATAAATCAGAAGTTATGTGACACTTCAGAGTCACTGCACATGAAAATGTCATCATCCATGATAGCTTAGTATCCACCTATTGGATAAAACAATAAATAAATAAATAATACCACTACTTTTCAAACATCAACAGAAATCGTTAGTCAACAACTATACTACTGGCTCTTTGTCCGTAACGTCAAGCGTGCAAAATTTCCTCTCTGCCAAGACAAACGTAAAAACATCATGTGCATTCATTCCTGTGAACAGAGTTGATAGTATATATAAATGGTTATAGGGTGCTGCATGTTCAGCTGCACAAACAGACAAGGATGCAAAAGTAACTTGTCACTTATCGTAAACCGTTTAATGAGGAATGAAGACGGCGATCGATAGCAGCCATCAATTGTGAGGTCTAGCAGCCCTCAGAGCAGAAAACACTTTTTATAAGGAATGAAAATTGATGCTCATATACTTTATTATGCCGGCCCTCGAGGACCGACTTCGGGCACCCCTGTGCTAAGGTGACATGTTTGCAAAGGATCGATTGTTAGTTAGCCTCTGCTTCCAAACGTTCTAATTCTGAGGTAAAACTACCTCAGAATTAGAAAACCAGCTGCTCTGCTTAGGTAATTTTTAAAAGTCTGTGCGTTGTGAATCTTTTGCTCTGACGGATTTCATCAAAAATATCACAACAAAGCTGGAGCAATGAATTCACAGAGAAGTGGTGGTAAATTAACAAAGAAAGAATGGACAAATGTTAGAAATTCAATGATTTTGGCTCTAGCATGCTGTGTTTTGTGTTAGGTTTGTGCCATGAAACAACTCCATGAAGACATAAAAATTAAATTGTTGCACATTCATTGTCTGATGGCCACGTACCGTGAATACAAACAACAGTGCAATATTTTCATCTGCAGTGGTTCTTAACCTGGGTTCGACCAAACCCCAGTGGTTCAATGAGTCGGCCTCAGGGGTTTGGCGGAGCCTCTGCCACGGAGGTAAAGACACACTTGTGTAAAGTCGTGATGACGCCCCGCTTTGCCATCACTTGCTGCAGAGAATCACGTTGCATTGCTTAGCCAATCAAAGCTGTGGAGGAGGAGCACTGATTGAAGGAGCTCCACTCTCAGCGTGGATTTGAACTTGTGTCTTTAATTACTTCAGCAAAACTCACAGTTTTTACCAAATTCTATAGTCTAAATCTGCTCCTTAGTCCTTTTCGGGGTTGCTACTGCCTCTAGTGGCGTGGGGGTGGTAACACAGCTAATATAATTACATTACTAAATCAGAATACCGCAAAGTATATTGTTTTTCAGAATGTGGGGGGGCTGTGGGAGGAGGAATAAGAAGAGTTTGGCAACTGCGCATATGAAACTGGGGGGTTCGGTACCTCAAAAAAGGTTAATAACCACTGATCTGCAACAACAGACTTTTAGTTTCATTAAAACAAAACAAAAATATATGCTACACCTTATGTATTTAGTCTACAAAGGCTTTCTGTGTGTGGATTAATAGACAGAAAGCTTGTCAAATGACTCAATTTATCAAATTTTTATTTATTGATTTGATATTCAGTTGTTTTCCCACAACAAAATTGCAACCTTGTCACCTAATATTTTATAATTAAATTGGTAGTGATATTCACTAGTGATGAAAGGTTAACACAAAATGCAAAAATGTAAAACATATTTACATTTTGTTTTATATTCTAACATAAATTAAACATAAATAAATAAATAAAAGTTATTAGTTATAAGTCTATCAATAAAAAAAGCACATGGGTATGTTCACTTTTCATGTCAAGTTTTTTTTTAACTACACCACTGGCAACAACTGTTACTTCAGGTCATTAAGAATCAGACAAAGCGATCTGTTTATGTCTGGAACAAAATTACAGCACTCATTAATCTAACAACAGCACTTGTAAGAGGCAGGAAACACTTTGTTCAAAAACCTGAAGAGAAATTTAGTTTTAAAATGTGAGGTTTCTTTTAATATCAACTTATTACAAAATAAATGTTTGTTTTCTTATTGATATAAGAAGTATTTATCATGAAGCAACGTGTGTTATGCAATTTCTGACTACTGCATTCAAGGAATTAGAGAGCAACCCGACTTTCAGGACACACACTATGACGTTAAACAGCAATCAAAAACACAAGGAGTAGATACCAAAATCAAAAGCACAAGAAGACTGAAACAAGTGGAAACACTGGCCGTTGGAGGCTGGTTACCAGCAGGACCGGTAGTGCAATAGTAAGTAATACGAAGGTGTGGCCAAGCCATCATGTACATTACAGTAACGTCATCAGGTGACATGATGCAGCTGGTTTCGTCTAACTGGAGCAACCGCCCAAACCTGAATTTCACTCCTGCTGTCTACAAACAATTCACATTCCATACTTGTCAAAGTGAAAAAAGAAGGTGTGGGAAACCCAAAGAGGAAAAAAAAAAAAATCAGAAGCTCAGTCTAATTAGTCCAGTTTTTTAAAAAGTACTTCCAAACTTTTAAGGAGAACCAAACTTTTATTATTTATTTTTTCCCCTATTTTTGGGTTGTTTTAGAACACTCAAAAAAAACAAAAAAAAAAAAAACAGGCTAAAATGTATTTGGGGATGTAGCTGACTTCAGTTGAAAGAGTAGGTCTTGAAACCTCAAGTGAACCTGTTTGGAAATTCTGTGAAGATGTCTTATTAATGAGTTATTATTTTAGGAGATACTAAAAGATGAGCAAGTCATCGTGAACACTTTTTAGGGCTTTTAAAACTTATTAAGTCAGCAAATGTAACGGAAAGCTCTGACAGGCAAGTCAAATGTGATTAATGCTGTGTGTTCAGGCAGGACAGATTTAGTTGAGTGTTGGTTCAATCATCTTAAATATCATCAATTAAAACCTTGGGAGAATAAAACCCCCTCAGACAGAGCAGTCACTCATGTGTAATAAACCGCAGAATTAATTTCTCAAATTTATGATGATTCCACCTAACTTTAACAAAACCAGGACCTCATGTATCAACAGGTGGCTTTACTGAGACCAGCTCTGAACATAGCAGGACTGCTCAATATCAGCTGCAACCAGTAAAAAAAATCCTAATGATTTATTTTAGAAAACTACACACAGCACACCCAGTTGTAGCACAAGTTGACAGTAGGCGTTCACCTCAAGATAAAACCAAAGCAGAAAAAAAACTAACACAAAAACGCCACTAGAATTCCCCATATAACATTACCACAAGCAGCAGAGTAAAAGTTATCCTCTTAATGTAGAGTTAAACTGGCTGTCCCTCATTGCAGCTTTTACTAGGCCGTCCGGCACATTGTATAGTATTACATAAGCCAGCAGCATAACGTTGAGAGTTGGGTTCTTCTCCGGCCAGGTACCCACCTTATTTGAAGCTTTGGAGGACATTTTCCTCTGCTAGTCCGCCTCAACAGCAGCAGGGTTAAAGTTGTTCCCGACGCTTGTTTTGGGTAATCGCTTGGGTTATATCGCTGTTCTTTCCCCCCCGCCCCGCGATTTCCAACGCAATTTTCGCCCAGCAGCTGCCGCCACGCCGGGCTGCGTTGTTATTTTATTTTATCCGGGACGACGGGAAACATGTCACGAAAAACCGTGCGGGAAGTCCAAAGTTCATTATCTTATCTTCGCCGCCTGTGACGCCAACCTTGGTCCAGCTGGGAATGGTATCATGGGAAAAAGTCGGGTAGAAAGAAAAAATATATATATAAATAAATAAAAACAAGACGGATAAGCCCTCCTCGTTGTGGCGTTCCGTGGCTAACCTCTGGATGAAAAGTTGTGGAGAGTAGGCATCAGTGGGACAGTCTGCTGCAATGGCTACGGCAGGCTGAGGAAACCTCTCCCCCCTCCTGCTCTTGGCTCTGTGAGCAACCGCCGTGTCGTGTGTGTGCGGAGCAAACCATTCCACAGAAAAAGGGGGGATCAGAAACTAAAAAGAAACCCAAACCCATCGTCCATTCGCGACAATTTAGATTGTGTCAGAAATTTTTTGTCACTAAATATAACTTTCGTGAGCGTAAGTTATCCATGACGTTTTTAAATAACGTCCTTGATATCTATTTTAAATCGCCGGGACTGAAGTCTCCCCCCGCCCCCTCTGTGTAGTTTCTGTGGATAAACAGCCTGGGATACAATGAGGAGAAGCGGCACTGCTGTCCCTGTTGATGCTGAATGCTCACTTTCCCTGGGAGACGATGTGCTACGTTCATTGCTAAAAGGAGTACAGTGCAGGGGGGAGCATCAGGGAAATGTTCACACATGTGGTCAAATGAGTCCCACTCACAATGTTGGGACACTAAAAACAAAATCAAAAGAGAACTTCGAGAGTGTCTTTTATGTTGTTGTCACGTCTTTGAGAAGATGAGAAGGAACTGCTGTATGTGTTTTAAATACTGAATGTGTTTCAAATTTTTGCTTTTGTTTTTTTTTTTTTTTTTCTTATTAATGGTGCCCTGGGCAGCGAAAGACACAGCATCTCACTACCACACGTAAACAAAACACCTAAATTTCCCCAACAATTATTCTGCATAAACCCCAACTTATGATGAGACCTAATGAACTTGATTCACTTGTTGACCTTACTATATTAACAAGTACTATTTTTAAAAAAATATATGGGTTGAACGTAGAACTATTCAGTTCAGGTTTGGTAATTTAAGTAGTTTAAATTTTGTACCTGATTATTAAAAAAGTTAAGATTCCATGAAGTTTAATTTAGCTCCAGACCTATAGCCGTGAATCAGACTGTCAGCATCCTTATTTGCACAGTGATACCCACTCGAAAATGAGAAAATAAGAATTTTTTTGACTGACGTTTCTTTTTAGGTGAAGTGTCACGCCCCCAAGGCTATACATCCCTGGATGGTGAGCCATATTAGCCATTAAAATAAGTATGGATCATCCTTTACAATTTAGGACGAAGAAAATTTCTATGTTCAAGAGCTAGACATGTTTTGGTCTGAAATGTACATATCAAACTCTGGAACAAAAGCAAACCTATACACGTTAAATATTTGAGTACAAAATCATAGCTCACAATGCCTTAACATATATTTTTTAAAGAATGTGAGTAGTGAGCTAAGAAGCTTAGTTGCATAAGGTATAATTAAGACAATGCCTATGTCTCTTCTTCTGAACAATCACAAAATAAGTTTGTTTAAAATTAATATTTCAAAACTGCAACGAAAAAAGCCAAACTTGTGGTTGATAAGTTACCTCACAGGAAACCACATAAGCCATTCTGTTAAGTTCCTATTACTTCCTAAACCAGTCCCCACCCACAGGATGCTACAGTCTCAGATTGCATTGTTTCACAGTTTGTTTCTAGCAAAGCTCATGTGCATTATAGGAATTGGACAAGAGCAACACAAAATGCTAAACTTTTAAAATTTCTGCAGTTACAGTAATTGAGAGCATATAAACCCACAGACACACCCTGTCTTTCCCAAACAAACCGAGCAATCGCATTCCCCAGATCTCACTCCCCCTAATGATCACTTCCTCTGTTTCTTTTCTCCTAAGGAGTGGAGGAGGGCTTGGTAGCTGTGTAGGTGGTCTATAAGGAGTTAATTCCCACCAGCCGTAATCCTACAAGGCAAAAATACCACGAGTGTGGAGCAGCAGACATGCCTTGAAGGTGAAAAGTAAAGGATGACCTCTGCGAAGGCTGGTTAAAGCCGAGAAGAGGATCAAGACGGAAGAACTCTAAGCCCCCTTACTTAATCAGGTAAACACACAAAATGTATAGAAAAACCAACAAAAGATTTTCCATGAGGTACCGCCACAATTTCCTGAGAAAGGTCATTACCCAAATGCATATATACACCAGACATTAAACACACAAAACTCATAGGATCTGCAAAAATAATACGTACTAAGATTGACGCAAGCCTCTCGCTCCGTCTGAAAGTTCTCAGACGCCTCTCAGGATCGAGAAGTGCTGACAGAAGAATGTTGAGCATAGTTAAAACTCTTGCGTCCCTTAAAACAATATCCCTCAAAAAAAAAAATCAAAGATCCGGAGCTTGAAAATGGTCACAATCAAATTTAAAGTGACAAGAGTAACATCCTCCCTCCACCGGTCATCGCTTCCTCTTCATCCACTACGGTGACGGCAGCTCAGATGTTCTTACAGACAGAAACAAGACATTTGTGACACTCCACCGTGATCAAAGCTATCCTCTTTACTTGCATCCTTGCTCTCATGTCTCTCTCTCTCTCTCTCTCCCTCTCTCCCTTTTATTTATTTCACAAACACAAGCACATATGTGGAGATGGCTCTTCTGGACAACAGGCGGCTTCAAAGCTCAGGTGCTCTCATGGAAGAGCAGGCACATGGAAACAAAGGCGAACATGCAGGCCCACACTGACTGGAACACATCACAAGGTTCACTCAACCCAGCTTCTCCTGCAGCAAAAAGGCTAATGTAGAGTGAAACAGACTTGGGGAAAAAAACCAACTAAAGCTGCTGACCGTTGATGCACAAAGAAGCACTCACATGACACCAAAACGAAGCTGATGCGACGACCAAGATGAGAGGCAGGACTGCCAAGCAGATGTTATTTCTATGTTTTCTTCTGTCCTGCGCTAAGAGGCTTCAGAGAAAATGGATGACCCCTCCTGACCCTAATTTCCAACAGAGACTAAATAATTAGACTGTGTAAAAGTTATTCATAATGCAGGTTTCAAAGCAAATGAATGGTAAGAGTTGTTTACAGAAGCAGATTTCAACCAAATCAATTAATTTTCAGTTTATTATCTTGAGAAACAGTTCTATCAAATGTTGATTAAACAGAAGCAGACAGTTTACTGGATGGAAATGCGAATTACTTAAAAAAAAAAGTATTTCAATGTAATCATGAGAAACCCGTTTTCCAAGAGTAACCTATCCAAGACACAAGCTTTAAACATACAAGGCCAAAATACAAGACAAAACACAAAAATACATAAATAGGAGATATCACATAGACAGTACAGGAGTCAAGTAAGCAGATGCCTTTGTACTTTAAGTTTGACTTGATTTGATTCAAAGATGTAAGAGATGATGCTGGTTTTATGAGGAATCATAATTTGTCATATTTTGTAAGAGTTACCTCCCCCAAATACAGTCAGAGTATATCAGTAGAAATAGACTCAAAATAGGACACTAACAAACATAAATGGCTCTTTTAATTTAATATTACTAATTAAATTAAAATTCAAAAACTCTTTATTAATCCCAAGAGGAAATACAATTTTATTGTAACTCGTACTATTCCATTTTCTTCAAAGAGTTGTTGTAGAAACTGATGGATGTTGGCAGGAAGGATCTCTTTGGCAGGTATGAAATGGAAGTAGGTCAGATCAAAATGGAAATAAAAGGGTATAAACTGTGGGTATGAATAGAAGGTGCGCACTGGCCAAGACTCATTCATAATACAGCAATCTATTTAACAATAAATCAGCAAGGGACTGAAAACTGCTGCCTATTTCTTCTTTTATTTTCACTATTTGTTATATTTGTTGAATGAAACCAAAATCTGCATGTGCTTAAGTTCTTCAGAGGAAAATTAGAATCAGCTGAACTGAACTAAAAGAAATAAATAAATAAAATTAAAAACCTGAAATCAGTTTGAGCCGCTAAATCACTGATTGGTGCATTTCTAAATATAGCCAGGACATTCAAAACATATATAGTCTATATATGTTGTATTCTTATAAAGTTTTTGATTGCATGACTGGGGGACCTGTCCTGTCTTTTGCCCAATGACTGCTGAGACAGAACAAAAAATATCAAATATCTAAGAAATGAAAATAGTACGGGTTACATAAAAACCTTTAATAACTTATTAAAATATATTAATTCAATTTCAAAGCATCACCGATTGTTGTTGAATCTAGGCTAAAAATAAAAAGATAAGATTGTTCTGAATAAAACTTAGAAATTATTCAAACAACAGCAGAAGGAAGAGGAGAAAATTTGATTTCCATCTTGCCTAAAACAAACATGACCTTTAGAGCTACATAAGACCTGTTCATAAGAAAGCCTCTCAGGTGGTCTTCTACTTCAAATGTCTACTGTTTCTACTCACACAGGCTCATCAATCACAACCTGACATGGCAGTAAAATCCCATCTGTTTCCACTGGCACAGGAGAGATAGGGGGAAAAAAACATTGCTTCTACTTAACATATTAACAGATATGAGCAACCTGAGCTAAAAGTAGAAGCGGCTGAGCTGAAATCTCTGTCATTCATATTTTTAAATTTACTGCACTCTGCAGAAGAAATGTAAGCTAGTGTGAGAAGAGTCTGAAGTGCTGTTATTTTGAGCGACACTTAGCTTCACATAGTTCTAGTGATAAAGAGGAGGGGGGGGAAAGCTTTGACTGTACTAAATTTACCACGATGGGTCGCTCACGGATAGGAGTGAATCAGGATGCCTTAAGTCTTCTGAAGATGCAGTTGGTGAAGAAATAAAAAATCTGAAGTATCTTGTGTTTTACGCTTGTTCGTCCCAAAAGAGAAGTGTCCTTTAAAGTTGAAAAGATGAAACTGCTGCAGTGAACCTGGTTGAACTTCCCTCTGCTTCTTAGTGATACCTTTATAAGAGCTGCTGCAGTGCATCATAACAGATGGCTTAGTAAAGGTTTAATGCAGCTTGATATTCTTCCTCTAAATCAATATGAATGCTAAGAATCACATGTGTTAGTGTATTGAGATTGATGCCCTGTAACCTTGAATATGCTGTAAATGTAAAGGGGGCTGGGGGGTTGATGGGCCATTGCATCAGGCTTTCCTGCTGTGTGACAAGTCCAATGTTTGGTGCAGAACGAGGCTGTAAATTGAAAATACGCCAAATCCCAAGGTAAAATCCACAACACACTCAGCTCAGTGTGCTGTGTATATGCGTGTGTGTTCGTGCATGGGTGTGCATGTGTGTGTATGTGAGGGAGGGTGAACAAGGGAGAGGTTTGGCAGTAAATACCTCATGAACAGCAATTCAACCTTTTCCCTTCATTGTTCCAGCAGCGTACAAAGCAAATGTAACTTAAGTAGCATTTGGTTGCCAACCCAGTGCTATTTGTTTTTTAAAAATAAAAGTATTACAATATATCTGAACTGTGCCAGCAAGTACAGACTGTACTCTAAACCTTCTTGTTTTTGTATCTGGTACATTTGTTGGATTTAAAGTGATTCCAAATTTATGACAAGCAAAATTGTGACTCTCAACACACAGAAATGGAAAATTGTTTCATGAAATAACATACAAATGTAAGGAAATTTTCATGCAGGAAGAAAAAAAAAAGAGGAAAAAAATTCTCTCGGTAATGTGTTATCGCCCATTCACGTCGAGGTGCATTAGAGTGACAGATCTGAGCATGAACTTGCTGACATAGTATTGGAGGTTTCCATCTTGCTGGCATAACTGCATATGCAGGCAACTCAGCAATTTGGTGACAGAGTGAGAATAAGTAATGATGTGAATTTTAATAAAAAATATGAAGAGGTGCAGAGTTGTCATTTCTTTAGTATGGTTTTTGAACAAAAAAAAAGGTTCCTTTGTGTCAAAGATATGTCATCGGTGAAAAAGTACCCAGCCTCACATAAACATGCTAGTTACTACATGTCACCATTGTTAGACTAAAGAGATTTGCAATAAAGGCTCAGCTGACTGGCTGGAGTAACAGTGAATATTTAGACTGCAATAAGAGTGCAAGAGCAGAATCAACACTTGCAAATTCACTGATGGTTAACATTCCTTTAGCCATCAGTTAAAAGGATTATATAAAGAAAGAAAACTCTAGCATTAGTTGCCATTGGCAGATGTAAACATGTCTAATAGGTTTGCCTTTTCAAGTTTCTGTCTCTTAAAGCAAACAATGACTATAGCGTTATAACTGGCAGTTTCAGCCAAGAGGCTGGTCAAAACTGAATCAGATAATCTAGAGCAGTTGAAGCACTTCTCTGCACAGTCCAAGACCAACATATTGCCTTTTATTCCCAAAATTCACAAAACACAGCAGGCAGGAGACCACACCTAAGAGCCATTAGCAAAAAGCTAAAACATTTGCTGGCAACTTCTTCAAATGTGAAATTGTCTTGACCCCAAACATCACACATGCACACACTTTGCTCTGCAGCAAACGCAACAGTTAGCTTAGAGATTGTTGCAAGAAAGTTGTAAGAAAGAATGTTCCTTTGATCTTCAATATGCAAACCTAGCTTTGTGGTTTTTTCTCCTTAGTCTAAAAATCTGAATCCTATCTAAGTTAAACTTGTTTTTAATCATATGCAGCCAGGAAAAGAATCTGTTACGCACTTAAAAGAGCACAAAAACAAAGCCCCCCCACCCATCAGAAACCACTTAAACTTTTTTTTTAACATCTATTCTTCTTTTTAAAATTTCTTCTTCTCTAAAGAAGACTACTACTTTTGTCTCCACTGTTGTCTGGATTTATTCATTTTCTACATTTTTTGAGACAAGGACTGGGGCAACATTCATGCCACATGGTGTAAATCCTTAGTTTAGTGTAGCAGACGCAGGCTACACAACAGCTGCAGTGTTGACAGCAGGCGGCATGCAGTAAAATGCAGCTCGACACATATTTTAAGTGGCATGTAATTGATTTTAAAGGCAAGAGCAAAGATTTATGAGTCTAACATGTGGAGCAACTGTAGGTTTTATGTTTTCATGCTGTGGGAAAACAATTAACTCCTGTCAGAGTTAAAGGTTTGTTCCATTAGTGCAGACACACATCTAATCCTAAAACTATCAAAAACTGCAGTTGGTGAAGAAAGAAATAAAAAAATCAGTATCTTATCTTTTTTTCTGCCCATCTGCATCCATGTACATATTTCCTGACAAGTAAACAGAGAAAATGAAGCAATAAATTTTGGACAGTTTTTGAGTACATTGAAGGAAAACTATGCCAGTCGGCAGAACCAATAAGATTTCAGTTATTCAGTGCCAGCTGATTTATTTTCAGTGTCATCTCACAATGAGCTTTTCTACAAAAGTGAACAAATCAACACAGACTGATTCACTCTGAGTTAAAATTACAAAAAACATTTCCTAAAGCCATCAAAACAAAAGAAATCCTCAACAGCCTTTCCGGGAGAGCTGCAGCCCTGTGTTGAATGTAAACAATGCACTGAGATCAGCCATGTTATCAGATTTGTCTACAGGGCCAAGCAGAGTTCCTACGCAAGACACACACACACACATTCCCCATATGACTGCAGGGAGACGCTTGGTTGTTATTTTCCTTTAAAGCGGCGGTAAGTAACTTTTATAGACAATATGATTGTTACATATTTATTAAAACTGTCACTATGTCATGACAGGATAACATGAGAAAGATAGTCTGTGGAAAAAAAAATCAAACTCCTTTGCTGTCTCCTTGTGGTCTTATTGCTATATGCAGAAATACATGGTCAGAAATAACCAATCAGAAGTAGGAGGAGGGTCTTAGTGCAGTCAAACAATCTGCTCTTTGCAACACTACAGCAGGTTCCCCACACCGGAGCATGTAGTGAATGCTCAGACGAGCATGACCTCTGATCTCGCTTGAAAAAGAGATGTCTCATCTTGATTAAATATACCTAGTAAGACACAATCGGAATATGAAGTAAATACTTTAAAATATTCAACACACAACAAGTGTGAGAACATTCCGACATCAGTTCAAGCCCATCTCCATCCATTCATCTGTTCTCTGTAGATAACTATCAGTTTTAACCAGAAGAAAATGAGCGCAGCTGCAGTACTGGACAAAACAGCTGATTTTTTCTCAAAGTGATAAAACTTTCTGTAAGTACACTGTGACATTCTGATTTAGAGCAGAGATTAAAGTTCTCCGATACATAGGAAGAATGACATGAGTCTGCCTATATCGTTGTGACTGCAAAACTGACCTCTACAGAACAGATAAAAACAGAAACATGTAAAATGTGGTCCTGTAAGCAAACTTTAAGATATCTAAATTTGCAATGAAAAGAAAAAAAAAGGTTTTCTTCACAACTCTTTTTTTACATTCATATCATGTCTGGCAAAATGTTAGAATTTACTACACAAGGCAAAAGATGTCAAATAATCACTGTTTTCACAGACTAGTCATTTAGATTGTCAAATAAATTTAGTGACTACTTTACCTGAGAAAATATGTAAAATCTAAAGGAAAAAAAATGAATGAAAACATACAAACAAAACCACAGAGAAAATGTAAACCATTGAGAAGAAATCCTTCAGTATGTGACTAATATCAATGAAAGAATCTGCCAGGAATTGGTACATCGAAGAAATAACACAAGGCATAAGCAGCAACATCACTAATTTTTAAAGTAATAATGTTATCAGACAGTTTCTGGAGAACCTGACATTAAAAACTTTTAAGTGCACATAATAGACTCTGACAGGGCGAAATTTTGAATGTGAATAAATCTGTAGCATCAGTCAAATATTGGAACCAGTGGGTGCGTTGGGGGCAAAACAACTTTACACCTCTCCTTATTAACTTCATGTGATGGTGATGCTGTGTTACGTGCCCATAGACAACCCCTCCATCGACTAACCTTCTCTCACTGTTTTGATTGACTGCCAGACAGTCAAAACCTTTACCCAGATCAGAAGCAAAATTCATCTAAAGTTTATTTTTGATACCAATTGAAAATTCTGACTAGCTGACCAGTAAGAGAACAAACTAGTAGATGAGAACAGAGTCATTAAATAGGAAGGAAAACAAGAGACGCCAGGGTAAGAAAAGGTATAGAAAGAGAGCACAGGACAGAAGAAAAAAGAAATAGAAGAAAGTTAATAGGATGAAGATGAAGGTCGGGATAGCTGAGGAAAGGTGCCACCTTTGAAGAGAGCAACTTAATCACAGAGATAAGACAAACAAAAGATGCCAGCAAAGACAATAGATATTGTTAAATAAGAAAACAGAGGGAAGTACAGAGCCAACCCAGACTCCGCTGCTCCTCAGTGAGGGAATGTTTCATGTGCAGTGAACTGGGCATCAGGCCTGAATAAAAGACAAATGCCCTCCTCTCCATGACTCCTCTCATGGTACTGCCTGTTACTGTTACATTCCAACAGTATGAAGCTGCTCACACGGTGCAAAGAAGTGGAAACAGAAGGAGCTTCTAGACAAAAAGGCACCAGAGAAGCTGGAAAAAACAAGCTGAGCAATACCCATGAGCAAAGCAGGTATAGCTGTAATTCTGTAAGTTTAACTATTCCGCTTCAAAGACAAAACGTCACTGTGCAGCAAATCTGATTAAATGGTTCAATGATAATGAGGTACAGGGACTTATTTGAAGATATTATCTGAGATGCTATCAGAAAACGGCTAAATGAGTGAAAACACCTGATTCTGCTTTATCTTTAGCACAGTCTTTACAAACCTGAAGGTGATATACATGCATCCATGCTCATGTGCTGCTTAATAGCTCATGGTCTGTATGGTTTAAGTGGAGAGGGTTTTTTTTGTTCTTGCCTTGTTTTGTCCTGCTGCTTTGTTTTCTGCTTCACTTCACACCTGGTTTCATTTCCTAAACGTACACCTGTTCTGTTTAACTTACTCCCTTGGTATCAGTATCCTTGGTTTCACTTACTTGCCATGTTTTTCTGTGTGCTCACAGCATGTCAGGTCCTCAACTCGATTCCGATATTAAATAAAATCACCAGTCATCTTATAGGACAGACTATAGTGCAAATGCTTGCTAACACAAATAGCTGCTCAGCCAATCAAACAACAGCAACTCAATGTATTTAGAAATAGAGACGTGGTGAAGATGACTTGCTGAGAGTTTGGAAAGGAGGGATTTAAGTGACTTAAATATAACATGTTTTTTAAGATACAATAATTTGCTGGGATTTTCATGCACAATGATCTTTCGAGTTCCAGAGAATATATTTAAGATGTGGTTCCTGAAATTGTCCAGGAACCACAGTGTTGGTGAAGATGCCTTGTTGTTGTTCGATATCAAAGGATAGTAGGTAGGTTGGTTTCAGAAGATGGAACGGTAAAACCAGCTCAATCAGCCAAGTGCTAGAACTAAGCAATGTGGGATTCATTTCAACCACGGGTCTCCAATACAATATCCACTGTCTGGAAAGTTTTATATTTTAGGTGTGGAGGTAATTGGTTGGATTCAGTTTGGACCTCTGTGTGCTATCTGAACACTGTTGAAGCATCACTGTCCTCTTTAGCATTATTGCGGACACAGTTAATCTCTTTATGGCCCAATAACTCATTGATGATTGAAATATTAACTACTAAGATGTTTTTTTTTTTCTAAAACAGTAAATCTCCTATATTTTCCATATTTTACAAAGGATGATAACATCTTTATTTAAATCCAGACAGCACTATGATTCAGTGTTTGTATTTTTTTCTGTGGTTTCATTAATTATCTTGATTGAGTCGCCCCTTTTCCGTCAACTGAAACCACCTCAATCATCAGAGCACAGCTGAATCTGCTTCCTCAATAAAAAGGACAACCCTACAGAAGGGTATGAGTTTAAGGAAGCAGAGCATTGGCTTGCTGGAGATGCAGCGGCCATGGGGGCTGCCTCAAGCCTGGTGGTGATGAGATGCGATGGGACCCGACCCTGCAGAAGCCCCAGCCTGTGCGTTAGCTGACTAATCCTCTGGCTGTCCAATGCCAGGATCCAGACTCATCAGCTTTGGTGTTCTCTTGTCAGACTCATTTTTATAATGTCCCAGTGGTCAATTCGAACCACTAATGCCCAACACAACGGGCCCTAATGCCAAGTGATTATGGAGTGCTGTTTTAGCACATTTGTTGCTTGAAAAGAAAGAAAGAGCCACCAGCCAGTGAAGTCGCTTCGTGCTCAAAGGACAAGCCTGATGAGGTCAGCACAAAATTAGCAGACCTAAAAGCTAGTCAAAGCCAGTGCTGGGATGGTGGGCACTGTGGGGCCTGAGCTGGGTTCAAACTGAGCTGGCAGAGGAGCAAGGATTTACCAGGTTCTGTTCTAAAGAACGTGGTTCTGGTGGAATCACATAAGTAAATGCGCCCATCTGAGTCCCCTTGGTCTGCCGCTCTGAAATTTAGCTCAGAGATGGAAAAATGAAACAGCATTCAAGAAAATCTGAAGTTATGTTAGAGCTTATATGAGTTGGCATCCCTATGTTAATGACCAAAATGCTCACGACCACAATTCAAAGGCAGTGTCTGATTTTTATTAGTTCAATTTCAATATATTTTTATTTGTTATGACTTTTGTCAGTTTCAAGGTATTAGAGTCACCGCCGCAGATTTTACATCATTAACAGAGGAGTACCAACAAATTTGTTCACCCATGTATCAAAAAGAATCCTTTTAACTAAACTTATGGGTACATTTACAACAAAACAGTCGTCCATGTTTCTATCACAATCATTAGAAAATACATCACATTTGTACTATGACTGAAAAAAATCTTATATCCTTAATCCAGCAAATCCCAATTATGCTGCGACATTTTATGACACGCACCATTTGCAACATGATTCTGATTTGTCAAGCATTACTGCCATACCAGTTGTTTTTGCTTCTAAACAGAACAATATCAGTTTCACTGTAATATGAGTAGCACCCTCTGTTTCAATACAAAACTGTTTTAAAAGTATACACAAAGAAGAGAGAACAAAAACTACATCTACACCGTGTGTGTGTGTGTGTGTGTGTGTGTGTGTGTGTGTGTGTGTGTGTGTGTGTGTGTGTATGTGTGTCGTGTTTGCTGCAGCATTGACAGAGAGAACAGACTTCCGTGTAGAGATGTTGTTGGTGTCTGTTTGCCTACAGCTCTCGTATCACCTGGGGCTCCCCTTCAGTCGAACTAGTGCCACTGGCTTGACCATGTGACATGTACAGTAAACAACATATGGAGGCAGCCCTACTGGGACTAACACAACTCAAAGAGGGAGAAGCTCTAAAACAGAACTACTATTTGGATGAATTTCATCAGAAACACTGATGCAAGTTTTAATCTGCGTTTAAAATGTCTGAAATGTCCACATAGGCACCAAGACAAGTAGCTTATAAGCACAACAACAACAGCAGCAGGAAAACCCTTAACTTTTAATGAAATCCCATATCTTCCTGGTGGCTTGTGATATATTTCACTTAGATTAGACAATTTCACAGAATTTAACAGCATGGCCTCATGTTGTAGTTGTGAGCAGGTCTTAGAACAAGTTTAATTACCCAGTGGATGAGTAGAAATGTTATGCAAACTACAGCTACAAGGCTGTGATTAGTCGCATCGTCATGCTGTTAGTCAGGGTGTATTATGCAGGGGCAGCAGACCTGGAGGAAGGTCAGACTGCGTGACACATCTGGACACCAAAAAGTACCTGACTCACAGCAGTTGGTTCGGAGAAATCTACAATTGCATCTTATTAAATCAGGCGAGTGAATCTACATATTAAACTAAATCATAAATTTTCACACAAAAACAATTTTGTTTTCCAGTTAAATCTACTGTTAAACTTTGAAACAAAGCATTAAGGCAGAATTATTTGTCTAATTTGACTCAACGCTAACTCTGCCATCTGACCACTGTAGCTGGAATTGAGACCTATTGAGCCAGATTTATTTTGAATCCATTAGTACATTTTTAAAGAGCCTGTGGGAATTGCAGTCTAAGCTTATATTCTTAGCTGAAAGGAGCTGCCTCCCTTGTGGTCATGCATTCAGACATAATATTCTACATACCGTGGTTGCGACATTATTTGCACCTTTGTCTCAAACCTCTGAAATCAACATTTTCATGAACACAGCTACATATCATAGGCCATTTTTATACCATTATCTGCAAAACTGAGAGATAGTTGTGCGTGAAGAAAAATATGAAGAAAAACAGCAAAGGCCTGAGGAAGAATAGATGTACTGTACACTACAATTCACTACACTGTCAGTGTAACAAAGAGGCTCTACAGGACTGATCTGGCTGCGAGATAAACTGGCTGTTACTCTTATCCTAATCCTAATCTAACATGTATGTTGTACAAAATCTCAGCAACAAAAGTCTAATCATAAAGACACTGTAAACAGTGAAGGATTTCTATGTTACAATATGAGTGGAAAAGCAGAGCCCCTACAGGAACACCATATAATGATCCACAGCATGCAGCAGTGGGAGTCTGAAGACTGTAAGAAATCCATGAAAGCATAAAAGAGAAGAACACAGAATCTTGTTTGACCTTCTTACTTTGAGTCAACACTTTCTGACTTTGCAATCAGAACCCTCAGTGTTTTTGTTGTTGTTTGATTTGGTTTTACCTCATCAATCAGGAATTGATGTGTCTTTCCCATCACTGGTGCTGGAAACCGTTTTAATTTACTGCTATTACTGAGACCCACAACACAGACACAGTGATGGAAAGATAATGCAAATCCGCCTGCACACATAAAACTGGCATCAATACAATTAAAATCAGACTGTTCGACTTAAGCAGAGGAGACAGAAAGCAAACAATAAACAATAAACAAAATATCTTCGACTCAGATTCCTTATAAAGATCCTATAAATTTCCTAGAAATATCTAAACCATGAGCTCAGATAAATGCCACACTTCTTTATGACAGCATTTCATTCACCCAATTAGGTCTTTTCTCACGTTTACTGGCTACACAGGAGGGCTTTTTTTTTTTTTCCACATGCTCCACACTAGCTAAGACAACCCAGAGGACTCATTTTAGTCGTTACACAGGCATTTTCAGTGTGAAAGTCAGTGCTGTTGCATCAGGAGCGTACTATGGACGGGGAGTAGCACCAACCTGGTGTGACATTTGAGCGAGGTGTGACATGATCTACATGACACTGCCAGTGATAGGAGAGGAAATATTGATCTAAAAAAGCCACATCTCTAAAATTAGATTCCTATGGGTTCTGGCAGTAGAAGGGCACCTCTGTGGTAATACGAGTCCATCAGCAAAAGCTGTGTGGTGATCAAAGCTTTGATGATGGAAAACACTACAACCTCCAGCGGTCCTGGATGAAGTTGACCTAACAACGGTGGGGGTCCTATATGCTGACCTCACGTTCCCTTCCTCTCTCCATCGTCTCTCGCTGTGATAACAGAGACATTCCTGAGCTCGGTCTCAGCCTCACCACAGGCCTCTCCCTTAATTCCAGTGAAGTGCGTGGAATGCTGGACTGGAGAGCCGGGCAGCCAGAGGCGAACAGACGAGAGGAAATGAACATTAATAAACTCAGGTTTGTTATGGCTAGAAGCACCTGGTTGGACTCAGCACAGAGGAACGGAGCAATGAAAACACCGGTTAAACAATGTGCAAAACTGGTGAAAGCCAATCCAGATGTGGCCGTGGCTGGATTAGGCATTTCAGGTGGATCAGAGAGATGGATTAAAGGAAGTGATTAGATCCTTTACGCATGAAGATCAGATAAATGCACAACTTGAAAACACCTTCAAGTGAAATTGCAACTACAATAAAATTGATTCGTTTAGTGTTTCTAAAGCTCAAGTCCTCTGAGATGTAAAAAATTATTTGTTCATCTCAAATTTTTTTATGTTATGCTTCCAAGTAACCAGGCTTTTGGAACATCTTGGTCGGTTTTTGGAAAGTTTTTTTTTCTTTGCTGCTTTTTTAATACTTTTCAGGCTTGTTCTTAACATTTTCACTTAAAATTCAAGTATAGTCACAGTACATTAAATTCACACTTGCACTGTATTATATTTTTAGTAATGAGAGTTAAAGTAATGTTGTGTTATTTGTTTGTTATTCAAAATGTAAATCATTGGATACATTTATAATACACTTACTGTGATTCCAGCTTTGTTCTGTGAGGGTAAAGTTTGTTCCTACAATTGAAAAAACTACACCAGGTGCCCAAACAGGAAATGAAGTGATGAAACAAAATTAGGAAATGCCAAAAAGCCAGAGGCTGCTGCGATCAAATTTGATCAATGTCACCGTGAGCAACTAAGAGGAACAAAAGAGAATGAGCTGCAACAGGCAAAGTAATCGGAGGACGTAGACAGAAAACTTATAGAAGTTCAAAAAGAGAGCACACACTTTGTTCCAGGTGTCTCAGACATTGGCAGAAGTGGGACAGGAAATAAAATTAACAAGAAAACACATCAGTAACGGTGATATACGGCACTGCAGAGGAGTTCAACAACAGGTATAAATCTCCAGCACCCCTCTGTGCTTCTGGAAATCAATTCTCTCCTCACTGGTTGAAACTTTATTTATGACTTACCATTAGGGACAAACCATCAACAGCCATGATGACTGAATTGCTGCACCACAGAGGTGGAGGCAGCCAGGGTATCACAATACCTCCCCTGGGAATCAAATGAAAAACAACATTTGAAGATGGAAACTACACTCACACACACACACACACACACACACACACACACACACACACACACACACACACACACACACACACACACACACACACAAAAACACGCAGGATTTCAGTTACAACGCTGGCACAATTACCAGATAGATGCTCCAGGACAGCGTGAAACGTTTCACTTTGTATATACTTTAATCTACCAGTTTATTTCTCGAGTTTATATTGGTGTCGGAGGCAGGTGCTGTACCCCATCCAAGTTTTTGTTTTTTGTGCCTGACAAAGCCAATGACAGTCGCTGTGTGATTTTATGTGTATCTATACTTGAATACTGACAAGAGTGTAACCCTGCGTGCAGACAAGACGGGATCAAAAGCGACAGCGTCACAGAGTCGTGATGCTCTCTGTGTCGAAGACCGCGGCTCTGTACAGTAGCGTGATCTTCCCCAGCACTTTCACTTCACAGCTCCTTCATGCCCAGTTTATACTGGGCATGAAGGCTACCTGCACTGTTTGCCTACCTGCTGGGTTTTGCTTTCTTTCTGTCAGCCCAGTTCAGGACAGAGGAGTCTAACATACTTTATTAAAAGCAAACACGCAGGAGCAATAACAAGGGGATGCAGGGATATAAGGACAGTTCATCTACTGGTATCCTACTGAAGCTCTGAGGGAACATTCCTGGGAAAACCCACTGCAACTACAAAGTATTTTGGGAAAGTATTCACTCCCCCCATCCAATTCATTTCATTCAGGTGTTCCAATCTCTTTCATGGCCACAGAAATATAGAATCAAGAATCTAGGCATACAGACTGCATCTATAAACATTTGTAAGAGAATTGGCCGCTCTCAGGAGTAAATTCCCCCACTGCACTGTGATAGGATTCAATCTGTGCAATAAGCGCAGTTGTAAAATTTCCTTTCATCTAAATATTAGCATAAGCAGTTGGGCATGACAGTAACTCAGTGTTTTTATGAGCAGTAGGCCTTGTAAAATCACATGAGTCAGCAGCAAATGATGAAGAGGTGCCTGTTGAACAGAAGTTGCCGACTTTCTGTGGAATCAACAACCACAAGCCTCCCAACCTCATGGAATGGATATTCATAAATGACCAGCTGAACCTACTGCATCACAAACACAAAATAAGTTCCATAAACACATGGATGAGTTTGTTGTCAGTGACTTCCTTGCACAAAATGCTGACCTCAAACTGATGGAACACCTTTGAGAATTACAGCAGGGCTCCGCCTTCTTGCCCAGCATCAGTGTCTGACCTGAGTGATGCTCTTTCCTTAAGAAAGGCCTTATGAAAAAGCCTCCCCATAAAAGTTGAACTTGTTAAAGTTTCAAAGGGTAGGACAACATCCTATTAAGCCTAATGGATTAAGAGTGGGATGTCACACAAGGTTGTATTCGTGTGAAGACAGATGAATGGACAAAGTGCATATCCTGTGAGTGATTCCTTCTGAGGAAAAAAAAAACACCCCCTTTACTTTTTCATGGACCAAGTCAAATTGCATATAAGCTGACCACAGATGTTACCAGTCAAGAGATGATCACTGCTGAGAAGAGGCTAAAGAAAACCAGAAGGCTGGGAGGAAAAAGGCATTGACCCATGGCTGATAAAATCCTCATCACCTGACTGATCAGTCAGCCCATGCTGCACTTCTCTCTGCGTCATCTCTCATTTTTAATGAAGTATTTCGACCCACAACTGCCACAGATTCATGTGGCGACTGAAGAGAAGCTCAAATTTGTGCTTACTGTTTACACAGTCAGCTGCTCAGTGTGGAAACACACTTCCAAAGGGATGTACTCCGGTCACACCCGTTTATTTTTATAATGAAACTTCTTTCTCAAAACTGTCTAAATGTTACATCACCAAACACACAGATCAGACATAACATTGCGACTGTTATTAAAAAAAATGTTTCCACTGGAACACGCTCAACTACAAAAACAGAAGAAGAAGAATAAGTGCACATACGGCTGTGTCCTGGAGTTTTTGGTATCTGGCTGTTGATGAAGAGATCTCAGGCTCTGTGAATTTTGGGGTGGATTCTGTGCAGACTGGGCTTGGTTCCCACAGATCACATCTGATTTGCATTTGGAGCTTTTTCTCTATGTTGTGTTTGGTTTTTCCTTCCTCCTGGAGGCGGTCCTGCTACTGTAGTGGGGGGTGCGGTTGCAAAATGGAGTGTAGGAGGAATTATTGCTTTTCAAAAATATTTAAGTAGGTGTCAAAATGAAATGGAGGTTTTACTTTAACAACAAAAGATTACTTCTCTTGCCTCTCAGTAGTGGAAATGCTGTGGCAGCCTGGTTTATGTGCCAATAATATGAACGTGCACATGAGTCTGTGCCCGTCTCTCTCTAATGCTGTTCCCTCTGATGCTACTGCCACTCTGCGAGGCAGCGAGATCCCCAGTGGCTTTTTCTGGAACGTCAATTTCAGTTAATTAAATTTTCTGGCATCTGCTTTGCCCATGAAGTCACAGGGGGAGCCACAGCAGTGCAAGCATCTGCAGATCTGTCAAGAATTTTAATCCAAGTCAATTATGAAACATAAAGTGCCTACAAACGAAGGCTGCTGTTTACTTGGATACAGTGAAGTTAACCGCACATAATTCACGCTGTCCAAATGGAAGTGTAGCAGTCGGAGAAATATTTCAGCAAGCTGATGAGGTTAATTTTTCTCCTGAGTCGTAGGCTTTTTCTGTTTACCTCAAAATTTTATCGTCAGTTTTAAATCAGTTCATATGCATTTTGAAGACACTTATTAAGTCCGTAAGTCAAAATTTAAGACAATGTCAAATCAAGTAATAATTAAAGAAATACTGCACTTTTTTTTACATTATTCACTTTGGTGAAAACTGAAAAACAGTGCAGATGGCGAGAGGGGTAGACTCAGAGTCAGATTTTTAGTGGTAAAACTCTGCCCTCTGCAGGATTAACGCTGCTACTGCCTGGGTTCCACTCAGCAGGTCCTGTGTCTTTTTACTATTACAGAGGAACAAAAGCGCCACCAGTGGACACAGATGTGTATTGCGTTGAGGTCAGAGACCAATCTGATCTTGTTTTTACCCAGTGGTAAATATTAAAACTAATGAGATCATTTTAGATAAACGTTCTAAACAAAAATGAAAAAGAAGACAAACTACAATATTACTATATTATTATTTGCACACATAAATCAAGACCACTTTATATTATGAGAAGGCATCTCATAATATGCCTTCTCATAAGGCATAATATGCATATTATGGAAACTGTTTTGCTCCAAGGAAACTGGAAAGTGAAAATAATAACTCAGCTATAGGTTAACAAAAATAAAACTATAAATCAGCTAGTTTTTATCCTGTTATTGTTTTCTTATCTAAATGGAACCCCTGCTGACAATTATTCATGTTTGAACTTTAAACTCGAGGGCCACTGAGGTCTCTTGTTCTCTACACTCAGAAAATCAGTGAGCAAAAAGTGCTGAGTCATTCTTCCTAAACAAAAACAGCACACACTGTTGTCTTCCATCCCTTCAGAGGACAAACACTCATTCCCTGGAGAAGGAGCCTAATCCTTAATTTACCAGCCAAGACCTACAGTAAACACAGCTTTAAAGTCTTTTTTGTCACCTTAGGGAAATCTGAGCACATACAGTTAGAAAATATATTTACTTCTAACAACAAAATTGAATCAAATAAAAAGATAATATAGACAAGCATACAGTTTTTTTTCTGTTTAGTAGACAAACGTCATTAATACGAAGCTTTCCTCAACCTTAACCAGACCACATTTTCAAGTGGTCTGTGGAGATTTCTTCAGAGCAGGTTCTGTTTAAATTGAACACTTTCAGGACCGATGGTTGAAAAATGTGGTGCTATTTTGTCAGACAACAGTTGACAAAATGTTACAGTAATACGACATTGGTTGACACTGAGGAATAAATGTTTGGATTTTGCAACAGGCTGCAAATGGTGCATGCATTTTTCTACTTTTCCAGGACTCTTAGGGGTTTAAAAATTATTCAGAGGTATGATCAGCTGATAAGGCAGATTCATACGGCTTCTACCATTTGTTTTTTTTTTGCAATTAGTTCCAAGTGTTTGCTGTTGAAAGGCCTCCTACAACCACATATTTAAATTTACAAATTCTCAATTCAGTGTAAGTCAGGACTCTGGCTGGGCCACTTCAACATGTTAACATTTCTTGCTGTCAGCTAAATCATTGCGTCCATCTTACTAGCTTCTAGCCTCCCATCTCTCTGAGGATTTATTTACTCTTCTACAAACTCACAGCAGTTTTTACATCTATCTGCTATGTTAAATACTTCTAACTGTATTTTTACAGAACCTGACTTCCAAAAGTAAAATCTTCCATTTTAAACCCCTAAACTTAAAATAAATCTTACACTTTTGTGCCTCCCTAAGATGAAACCAAAGTTTGGCCCCAAATTGTTGTTGTTTCATAAAACGCCTCTCAGAATAATACTTGTTAAACCCTCATGTCCAAGACTTACAGGAAGAATGACCTGAACTGAGTGTCTCTGCTTTCCTGCCCAGGACCTGAAGTACAGACAGTTATGCAATCCCCAAAAAGGTCAGGCCAGAGGACACACATCTCAGAGTGGATCAAACATATCAGATGCAGTTACGTGGCAGAATCAGACACAAACTTAGACAAGCATTAAAGTCACAGTTAAGTTTGTGAATTTGATCCTGTTGTAGCTAATGTGTGTGGCAGCACAGATTATGTTTTCTCTCTTAATGGATTTGGGTGTAGAGTTCATCCAAACTGTGAGCAGAGTACATCCCTCAGCAGGTAGCATCCTGAAATAGCAACCTTGATACTAATGGTGAACAGCACAGCCAGAGGCGTCCGACGAAATCATCCTGAAAGCCGGCTTTTTCCCTCTCCCTCTTTCACGTACAAAGACAGCCAAAAACACACTCCATCACCACAGGCTCTTTCTCTTGTTTTTCTTTTCTTTATTATTTTTGAACCACTTGATTTACTTCTCTGCACAGACAGACCCCACGCATTGTGGTTCCAGGTTGGCATCATGACCTCCCCTGGGGCGTCTCACTTGACAGAGGTTCACATTTCTGGTGGTCAATTTAGTTTGAGGGGGGAAAATAAAAGTCAAACGTGAAATGGGAGCCCCCTGGAGGTGCCAGGATGGTGGAAAAGGTTAGAGATGGAAGGCTCTCCTTGTGTTCGCCCAGGACAGAGGGGACTGACACCGCAGAGAGTTCAGCACACATGCAGACAGGGAGACCTATGCTTCCACTGAAACGACAAAGACACTTTGTCGTTTCAGGAAATTAAGTTAAATAGAACAACACATAGACGAAATTGTTTTTTAATGCCTTTTTTCTTAAGACAGTTTGTTATTCTTTATACAAACATTCTCATATTTCATTTTTATGTGACTTTATGTATTTTTCCATTATGCTCACTTTAGCTTTGGTTCATTTCTACATTGTTTCTCTTTATGTAATTTGTCATCCCCTTTTGTCTGTGTTACTTCAATTATGGATTATGTAACCAGTTCTTCTGAGAATCAAAAAAAAATTAGAACTGTCAGTAGAAATTGTACTTAAGTTTTAACCATCTCTAATTTCTTCATTTTCTTTGTTCTACTTTATTATACAAGCTATCAAACTGGTACAATGTTGTTAGTTTTGAAAGCTTCACCTCAAATACCTCAAACATTCTTCTTGTCATGGAGCCAAAAAGCCAAATCGCTATTGTTTCTCTTAAAGTTATTTGGTTTTTCCAGATGAGCAACTGCAAAAAATGTAGTCAAACTTGAAGATGTCACTATTGTTGCGAAGGCTTATTATTTCTTTCAGTCTCTCAGTCCATGGCAATGTAAAATGTGCTTCATTGTTGATAAGCACGTTTTTATCATCGTTTTTAGTTCATGTTCGTCATGCCAGGGTAAGTTCTAGGTTATTTCTGAGCCTCCAAATAAATTTTCGTTCTACTATTGGAAACTAAGCGATGCCACAAACAATTTTAAGAACAATAAGTTCAACATTTTTGCCCAAGTAAACAATTTAGATTTATCATCTAAAACAGCATTTTACAATATTAAAGGTGTGCAGGGTGCCTTATGTGTTATTACAAGTCTTAGGGCTCAGTAAAAATGCTCACAATCTTTTTGGTATAAGTAAAAAAATATATTATATATTGCTACCCTTTTTATGCGATGCTCTGTGGAGAAAGCATTGGACTGCTTTCCCTTTTTATTGCAAAGAACCAGAAAAAACCTCCTTTGTAGAGAAACAGCAGAGAGCTGGAGATTTATCCTTCACTGAGTCACTAAAATAAAACAAAGATTCATCTGACAGTACAGGTTTTTAACCTTTTTTGCCCCCTCAACATTAACCTGACCATTCACATTACATTAATCTATATGTTGCGTTACCACCCAATCTTCCTCAGTGGGAGTAAAGTCATTTTGTTGCCATAGAAACAGAGTAAAAGGCTGCTAAGGATCCAGACTGTCTTGTTTGATGTGGTTGCTTCATCTTCTGCGCTCACATGAAATGAGGCACACGTCAAACTGATAAATTAACCCAGCTGTTGTCATTTTATATTCAGAAAAAAAGGTCATATTTCGGTAGGTGTTATACTGAAGTATGTAGGAATCAGGTTTTCCATTCAAGGAGCACAATCAAAAATGCAACATGGTAAAAACAGAACGATTCAAAATGGTTTTGTTGATTCCAGACTGTAGTATGATCTGGTTAAGATTTAGAGAAAAAATACTTGAAAATGACTGATCTAACATGACTTCAGGATATGTTGTAGACTTTTGCTTGCACAATATGTTTAACCCAAATAATGCCACGCTGACAAAAGAACCATCTCCAATTCTAAGACCCCTCAATGTCATGTGATTAGTTCACCGTTGTTCACTCTGTTGACACACAACTGTAAGTCTAGAAATGAAAAAGACTTCAGTATTACATTTGCAGATGATACCACCACAGCAGGGCTTGTTAATGAGAATAATTACTCAAAAAAGAGACAAAGTGAAACTGCTAAAAGACGAATTCAGAGCACCAACCCCTTGGTGCTTTACAACAATAAAATAAAGAAGATCATGAGCATCAATCATCATGACTCATGTGCACCATTACCGAGCATAAACACAGTGCATTAGAGAGACTCGATAGCATTAGACTCCTGGGATTGCACATCTCTGGATTTTATCTGGTTGAAGAACATTGGGATTTCAGTACAGAGTGAACCTCCTGAGAAAACAGAATCAAACTAAATATTGTACAGAGCTGTGTGTTGTCCTCAAAGCGGTACTTTACCTGCAAGGATCCTGCAAAGGACAGTTGGGGGTTTAAAGCAATCCTGAAACTAATTCTAACTTCTAACCAGGAAGTTAAATGCAGAATGATTTTCTTTACATATACAGTATTTTTCCAGCTTGATTTATTTATATTTTCTGGTGCTTATTTAATATTTTTTGACATTAAAAGTAATATATATTCCAGTGAAACACTATGTTTTTGTTTTGGTGAATGCTATTAAGCACACAGTAAAATGACAAAAATAATCTTGATCTGACCTTTTACTCTCTTCCTCTGGGATATTTTCTGCTGTCAGATTCAAGAAAACTCTGGAGTTTTTGTGTGTATATATATATATATATATATATATATATATATATATATGTTCCAGTCTGTTCTTTATCTTAAAATAAGCAAAACAAAATTGATGAAGAAAACATCAGAGTAACAAATGCAACACAGCATGTAACAAAACAAAAAAGAAAACTAAAATAAGTCAAACTTACAGCTTTCTTAAAGCAACCAACTCATCTGAATTATAAATGAAATGAATTCCATTGATCCAACATTGCTCATGTTTTGAATAATTTATTCTGTATTGATGGTCATAATGGTGAGCAAACACTAACATTAATACAAGGTGTACAGACATCTTCACAGAGGTTAAACTGAGAGCTATAGCTGATCTCCAACCAGCTGTGACACATGAAATCTATATGAGGACGAGCACAAAAGAGAATGATTTTCATGATTTCTTTCCAATAGTCTCATCATTTTGATTTTTCTTTTCCCATCATCCCCTTCTCAGTCACTTTCTCCTCTCATCTTATCTGCTCATGTCCTCTGGTAATTCCCCCTTTGCCTTCTCGCCTTCACCCTGCGTCTTCTTCTGTGTCCATTTGAGAAACGCTGACCAGCAACACTCTCTTCTGTGACCAATCAATATCACACAGAGGACGGCAGATTGCCGGACATACTAATATGAGGACACTTCTGGTGATGTATGCAGACAAGCATCCCTTAAGACACTTTACCAAAGATGTCTCACACACACACACGGGACACACATGCATGGTCGACAAACCAAGAGTGATTGATTCATTTAATCTAATGTGAACAGCTCCATATGACCCCGCGTTAAATATGGCCCTCTCGCTTTCACGCTACTGCTGAGGAAGCCGTAGATCATCGCTTCATCTATCTATAGAGTCAACATTGATCTTGCCCGCCCTTCCTGCCTGACATTATAAATGCATACTGCCACAGGGTGATGTAACTTGAAGGCCAGAGAGCATGTTGTTATGCAGAGGGCTCCACATCTTTAAAAACATAAAGAATCACAGTGATCAAAATGAAACCTGTAGTCTGAAGGTACGGCCCCGATATTTGCTGCCGAGTAATCACAAATGCGATTAGGAATGTCCCAGATGTCAGGGAAGATCTTTCAGACATGTAAAAATAGCATCATTGCGATGCTGAGCACACAGGTAAGTGGATTGTTATGCTAATTTTGATAGATTAGGTTGACTAGAAATAAGGGCCTAAAAGTCTTAATTGTCAATTTTACCTAAATGATTTAGCAGATTTCTAATTTTGTTTGTATTTAAATGATTTGCAATTGAGGCTGTACAGTGGCGCAGTTGGTAGAGCTGTTGCCTTGCAACAAGAAGGCTCTGGGTTCGATTCCCAGCCCCGGCCTTTCTGCATGGAGCTTGCATGTTCTCCCTGTGCATGCGTGGGTTTTCTCCGNGGTTTCCTCCCACAGCCCAAAAACATGACTGTTAGGTTAATTGGTCTGTCTAAATTGTCCCTAGGTGTGAGTGTGTGCATGCATGGTTGTTTGTCCTGTGTGTCTTTGTGTTGCCCTGCGACAGACTGGCGACCTGTCCAGGACGTACCCCGCCTCTCGCCCGGAACGCCAGCTGGAGATAGGCTCCAGCAACTCCCGACCCCACTAAGGGACAAGGGTGCAAGAAAATGGATGGATGATTTGCAATTGGCTTCTGCAATTTTTTTAGCATCATATCAAAACTCTAGTAAATGCAAAAGTTAATAATTTATTTTGCAGATAAAAGTGTTATGTGTTTCTTACATCAAATTTTGCTCACAGTACATTATAAACTGTCATGACATGAAAAGCACTTGCCACAGGCGGTCTGTGTAAGAAGTCAAAATTTGAGAATTATTTAAGTATTTCTTCAAAAGGAAAACAAAAAAACATTTGCATCCTACCAAGCTCTTCTTCAAGGGGAGAAACAATCTGAAAGTACATCTGTAACACTGAATTAAAATAATATATTTCTGCAGACTTTACAGAGATAGGTAAACATGTTAGCACATGCAGTTGTATAAAAACTCCATCAACTTTGTTTCCCCTCTTTGAAATTAATTTGGAATTAACTTCCCCTGTTTTAAATCAAGTAAGATATTTCTATTTGGTTCACACCAGAACAATAATATAGTTTGTTTTGTTATAGTTTCTTCAAATTTTGATATTAATATACACTAAGATTAATGTTTTACGCATGTATGTTAAGGCAGTGTGTCAAACACCTGCTTCCTGGTGTGATATCATGGGGAAAAAAAGAAAGCAGCACAGATGTTAGAGCAAGAAGTGCTGGTCTCCACTAATGCTGTTATCCAAGGGTACATTTTCCATAAAGTGACATATCCATCTGTTCAAACTATTTTATGGAACAATAAACAATGTGGGAATGTCCAGCAATACCATTTAGTACGCATTGAACATCTTAAGGTGTAAACTGTCTGACTCAGTCAATGAACTAAACACAAAATATCTTGTACATTTTGTTGGCAGAAACTGGTAAGAGATTTTTTTTCTTCTTTGTGATGAGAAATTGTTATTTTACAATTCAGACTTGTACTTTTAAATATGAAAACATGAATTATGCTACAATTATGCTTTATGTGAAACTAGTGGCACATTGACCGGTATGGAAACTCTCAGAGGAATAAACATTCTGTGCTTCAGCTGATTGAAAACTTGATTAAGTTAAAATAAAACAAAGTTGTACCCATAATGAGGAATCCCACAAAGAACCACACAAGTGAAGCTGAGCTACGATCAACCATGTGACGGAAACCTCCAGCAGCATTCCTTGGTGACAGCAAAGTTCTCCATGATGGTATAACGCACATGTCAACACAGCAAAAACTGCTGAGGAACAGACTCTGTCCTTCAGCCCAGGACCCAAAAGCTCAGCTGTCAATATTGTGGTGTCAGACTTTAGGGTACACTCCCAGAGGTCCTGTCTCCATGCCCTGCTGGATCAGGATTGTTTTGGCAGCTTTTAGGTGCAAAAACACTGACTGATGGAGGGCAACAAGGGTTCTCTATCCTGAGACACACTGAAATCCTGATGAATATGTCACTCTGTCAATAGCATGAGTTAGATCCACAAAGGGATTAGAATAGTGAGCAAGAGTCCTGCTTACTGAACACTTCATGTCTGTGGATGACAGATCGCCCGTCAGCCTGGATAAAATGTAGTCAAAGCCTGACAAAGGGTGACAGAGGTTATGAACCATGAGATTCTCTTCTTCTACGCTCGAAAACTTTGAAGTAAAACATCAGCTTTTGTAATTTTTAATTTATCTGGTCAAATACCACATTAAATGAAATTATGTGAAACAAGAAAGAATGTTTCTTGTTTTCATATTTGGTAAATATAAAAACAAAACAATTACCAAGCTACATCAAGCAAATGAATTCATGGGGCACAATATAGTACAAATGTCAGATGTTTTCCCATTATAACCACAACATTTATTGTGTTTTATTGAGATCTTAGAAGGTAGGCCAACGCAAAGTAGAACACATTGTGAAAACTTATTAGGAGAAATAAAATTCCCAACAATGCAACACTTGTATCCTCTTGTCTTTAGACTTCACCCAATTAGTAAGTAAAGTTCATGTATGCTTCTCTCAATACAGATGATCTGAGAACACCTCAGAGGTTTATTGTTGAATGTTACTGAAAACACAATATCATAAAATCCAAGAAACAAAGTTTAGATAAAAGAATATTCATCAGAAATTGACAATTGGTGTTCATGAATCCTCTCTACCCAGTCTGACTGGGTTAAGCTGAGCAGTGCTTCTGGGAGCTGCGTACAATTGCACACAGCATTTTTTTAATTTCATTTTAATGCTCTTAAAGTTTGTAGTTGAAAATGACAAAATGTGCAAGTAGTATAAATGCTTTTGTAAGGTGATGAAATGGCTCGTGTCACACAGATCAGTGGTTTTAATGCTGTCTCTAACTGCTTAAGACCCTGACAAATGTTTATTTTCATTGGTTTTGATGAAGCATTAGCAGCTGAGTAGACCGATATCAGTTTTTATTTATAACAACAACAACAATAATAATAATAATAATAATAATAATAATAATAATAATAATAAGCAAGGTGCTCTATAAAGTCCAATACAACAATGGATTTCAATAAAATAAATACGTTGTTGCAGCAGGCACACAGAAGGCCAAAACACAACCACCCATACGTAACCATTGACCTCACGTTCACCAACCTGCTTCAATGCAGCTAAGATGAACAACTTGTGTGTGGAATCCAATTTAACGGCTTTGTGGCTGAAAAACATGGAATGGACAGAATGAGTTATAGCGTGGTTGCGGACACTCCTGTCAATTCGTTGAAAATATATTCATCTAATCAGAACGCCCTGCGCAGTGCTGTCAAACCATTCTGTCATCAGTCATTCAACCTTTACATGTCTTACCTAACATTTATCACTGTAATATCTCTTACTTTCGATGTCAGTGGTGCTTTAAGGGGAGGCAGTTACTGGTACGTGTCCACCAAGGCAGCAGATCAGGAAGTTTGACACACCTTGGAGCAGGTCGCCTATGACTGTGTGCTTTTGAAACCATGTTTCTGCTAAAATATGATTTTGCTACTGCATACATCACTCATGTATAAAGATGAGATAGAAAAAATGTTGCTGGTAGGGATCTGGTTTTATCTGATACATGTGTTAAAGTGTAGCATTATTCCAGGGGTACAAGAAAGTATGAAGGCTAAGTCCTGTTTCCTGCATTCACTGTAAAAATGTTTTTTAAATGTGTTTACATAACGGAAAATAAACCATAAAATGGATGAGGAATGCTTTTAAGATAGCTATAACCGAAACTAAGTTGATGTGTCTCACAACAATTTTTTTTGTATTTGTATTTGTGTCCCACTGTTCTTCTTATGAACAGCAGAATTTACTCCTAGCGTGTATTCATAAATAGTTCAGTCTCTTTATCAAGTATTTCAAGTTCATATGAAGTGTTTAGTCCATAATGGAAATCTAGTGTATTTAAAGTGATAAATAAAATATACTCAACAAAAGCAAATGTACGTGTTTATGTTGACCTATTCTGACAAGCTGAGAGATAAAGTTGAAGAGGAAGCATAATGCAGAGACAATCAATCAGGTAAAGACAACAATCTCACACATTGTTGCAATTAAGCATAATAAATTGTGTTTTACTTCATTGTGAATTACTTTAGACTACAGGACAATTTCAGCAACTCAACCTAAATTGAATCATTGTAAGTCACAGAAACTTCAACACAGAGTTTTCAGATTAACTTTCCTTTTAAGATTTTTTTCTTTTTGTTTTTCCATTAAAATATAGCTGCAAGTTAAAGGGGAGGGAGACATTCTATGGGACATTGTTCCTTTCATTTATTACTAATGCTTCAAAGTTCCACTTGTGGACATGCTGTGATAGTGCACAGCAGGCAAAGAGAGTGGCTGCTAATGTATTTATGCAACATGCCTTGAGCAGCTGATACTGATGCTCAGAGTGAGGGAACAGTAAGACGAAACGGACACTGGCGTCCATTTTTTACTCTGCCTCTGTAGCCTTGATAGAGGATCCACAGACTTTAAATCAGTGTTTGAATGTTTGTGACCTTGACTGAATAATGCACTAAAAAAAGCATACACTGAGAACCAATTACTAAGTAGCCAAAATAAAGGAATGTTAAGATAAATTGAAGTGCAGGTGTTTGTTATGTAGGTCTTAGGGATAACTGTGTGCTCTTCTTGCTCTTTGGTGGTAAAATCTGACTTTCAGAGTTTGAATCTGGACAAATCATTGTCATTAATGCTTAAGGCAGCAACCACAATGATCTGTTCAGAATGTAATATTTTTTTAGGTGTTTCTCCAACAAATGTTGGATACTCTTTCTCTAAAGAACTTAACAATGGGGGCATTCAGGAGTTCTGGCTAAGGGACCCAGTCCAATTCACTGAAAGTTGACACAGTGAGACCTTAGAATAATAGTTGGGTTATGTTTCCTCCCCCTCTGAATGAATACCCTTTCTGTCTTTTAAATGTTTCCTTAAATGTAAGAGAAGGATTTAGAAATTTTAATTTTGAGCGAAAAATCTCTAGTTTACTTTACACAAAGAATAAAAAATTGATTGAGTTAAATCTAAAGGTTCCTATACTTGTCCTTTGTAAAGTGAGTAATTTAGACAGAAAAAGAAATGTATCTTCCAGATAGACAGAGGGTGATATATTTTATGTAATGAGATTGATATAATGTCTATTATGTAAATATAACTGAAAGGATAAGCATTCGCTGGAGTCATTTATCCACTTCATGAGAGTTATCTTTTCTCTATACTGCGCCTTCCTTGTGTATGAGCTTTAGTGAGACATTATCCATATACACTGTCAGCAGCAGACAGCTGAGAAAGAAATAGACTGGAACAAAAGAACTATAATGAGACATCTGTCACAGCAGAAGTCCCACTACATGAATTTCCAGGGATAATTCTGCTTGATGTTTGTCGTCAGAGAGTTAAATTGGTAAAACTGACACAGCAGATGGTGACAGATACAAACACACAACCAGAGGTTTCCCAATAATTCTTTCACAAAGAAAGATTTTATCTACAGCATCTCGCTTGAGCTGTGATACATACATTTAAAAAAAATCTAAATATTACTATAGGTGTTAAGAGAAAAACACAGAAAGCAGTTTGATTAAAAAAACAACGGAGAAGCCGAGGTAGAGCTGGACACATAATACAGACATATAATAAATACATCACACTAGCTTGTTGTACACATTTTTGACATTGGTATAATTATGGTTTCCTTTTGTGTATTAGATCTCAATCAAAAGACAGTAATTAAATTGAACATATTGGCACGTACATGAAAATAATAATACATTTTTGTCTGGGTCGGACCCCAAAATGCAGCAGCTTTTACCCTGACATGCAGTCATGCGTTGGAGGATCAACACCTGAGAACGCATTTCAAAGCATATTAAAATGTTTACTCAAAAAGGATCAGGACTACCTTCAATCAAATATAATGGATGGATGTGAGATGACATGAGGCATTGGAAAGTACAATTTCCTTAAAATAAAATTATCACATCACTTTGAGACAGCACCACATTTACTCTATATACTACAAGTTTCTCATTATTGCTTCAAGTTCTTCTTTCTGAAGGTGACAAAACATTAAAAATCTAGTTTAGCTGTCTGTAGCGCTTACCAACAGCCCATCTGCTCATGCTTCACTGCTGTCTGCAAGGTAAGAAGAACTCATTCAGAACAGACGGCTCACAGCCAAATATTGCGCATCAGCGCATTCAGGTTGTCTTAAAAAATATATTAGATTTTTTTTGCCTCTCTTTCAGAATTAAAACTGACAAGAAACACCCTGCCAGCAGTCAGTCAAACTGATAAAATCAGTGTGTGCATCTATCTATCTGTTGAAAGACTTCCTCTGCCCACCTCCAAACCCTCCTTCCCAATTAATAATGGATTAAATTGAAAACCCTTCCCTACCTTACACACACCATCATAAACTAGTCCTCTTCCAGTTCAAACAACAGACAGGTTGATGAACAAACAGTGACTCGTTACAACAGACTCACCAGGCTACTTCCAATTAAGGCCATCTAATCGACCAAACACCCACTCTGAGCGTGCATGGACTCAAATGCTAGCACAAACACACCGCACGCTGTCAACCTGGAGAGGAAGGTTGGGGGCGGATGAGGAGACATTACACTGGGAACGTTTATTAAAGGAGACATCTGCAGAGGGTCAAGGCATAAAGGAAGCAGAAAGGGGGTAGGAAAATTTAGCAGAGCTGTGCTGAAAGCAGACTTTCATCTGTTTGTACCGTGGCGATGGTAGGAGAACCAGGCGGCACCAGGCAAGCATTAGCAATAGATTGGCATGCTTTTACATCATAAACCGCTGGTGGCTTTCCCAAACACCACACAGTCTACATTTAACACAGAACACACACACACACACATGCATGAACGCAACACAAGCCCACAAGTTTGCATGAATTAACCAGTGGGCCAAAGGCAGTTCTCAGCTCAATGGACAATCCCGGAGTTAGGCAGCGTTTTCAGATCCAAGCAGCTTACCTAATCATTTTATCAGATTAATACTTTTTATGAGAATAAATCAGTCATAGACAGAAATATGAAATGTGTTAAACTGTACTCATCTGAAAAAAAAAAACATAGAAATATTACATAACTAGAGGTTATCCTGTGTGAATGTGTGCAGCTGTATTAATGGAGTGGCATGTAGAAATGATAAATGTAAATGAAGTATTAGGATATTAAAAAAAACATTTAAACCACAGCAAACCTAATTCAGTAAATGTTCTCAGAGTAACATCCATGGCTTTAAGGTATTATTTCTTATCGGCTAAGACATTTAATCTAAATTGTAAATAAACACTCAAACAGAAACTATTTCCACACTGTTGCACATATGTATAAGCATACAGAAAATAAACATCAGTTCCAGGTGATAGTTGATCAGAATGTGCCCTTATAACTGAGCCTTACATTAGAGTCAAGCAGGTCCATGCTGTCCAGACTCTTGCTGCGATGGATGCGACCCTTGATGCGACGCAGAGAAGGTTTAGCTTGGCTCAGAGGCAACGAGAGGGTTGAGGTGGCAGGCAAAGCTATAGCACCGGCGCCACCAGTAGCACCTACTGGTCCACTAGAAGACCCGGGAGCATCTGAGGGGGATGCATCTCCTTCTTGTGGGGTGACCCTGCAAAAAGCCATAAAAAAATACTCGCTAGTAATTTGGTCATGTATTTCCAAAATATTGATAAAAACATAATTTAAATCTGTTGAAGGCAATTCTTACAAAATTAAAAATAATAATAATACATATTTGTAGTGTTATATGAAACAGGTAATCTAAGAAAAATATCAAGCTATTCTGTCTTTCCTGTGGTTCTGCTACCGCCTGCAGAAATGCACCGCTCCCTCAGAAGCAACCAATCAGAAGCAGGAGGAGGGCCTTAGTGCTGTCAATCAACCTCGTACAAGATTATCTGTCTCGTGTTGTACTGCTATGGCAGTATATAATGATAACTGTATAACAAATATGCAGACAACTTTTTTTCCCAAAAGCTACCTTTTAGAAATATCAAAGTATTAAAGCAAATTTTTGAACATTTGCCACATGTTGTCACAAACAAGGAATTAGATGTCTATCGCCCACCTAAATATCACTTATGAAAAGACCAAAATTAATTTCATTTCATGTCCAGTAAGGTTTCAAAATGGAGAAAGTGAGACAGGTAGAGATCATGGTGGAAGGTTATTTATTTTTTCCTGAGACTTTATGAAGACAATGGCCCAACTCTCATCAGCAAATAAGTCAGAACAACGCTCTTGTGCTCCTGCCCCCAGCAGGTCAGGGCTGTTAAAGAGGCCTGAAGGGAGTCTGCACAATAGTGTGGTTAGTGATCTCCTGCTTTGATTTTGATGCTAGCCTAAAATGTACCTCTGAGGAGTCTTAAAATATACAGCACTGTTCTGTTGTCTCCTGTGAACTCTTCAACATGAAATAAGCCCATCTATTACCATACAACAAAGATGACTTCCTCAAAGAGCAATTTATTCTGTGCACTGCTCACAGGCACTGCTGCCTATCTGAGGGAAATCATAGGAACGCCTACAGGATTAAAATAACATGAGTTTTTTTAGTTTAGTTTTTCCTTGATGTCTTTATTTGTTTTAAAGGCCGTCTTCTCCTGTTGGCTGCTGCTGCTGCATTCAGGAAGTGTGAATAATTGGGCTGAATGTCAGCGGGCAGCCTGCATACGGAGAGTAGGTATGGAGCATTTGTATACCTTCCATTATGAAGTCACAAAAAAACCTGATTTGCTACTTGTGTGCATTAAAAGACCCAATGTAGTAACTTAAAGTGGCTAAACTCAGGGTTATTTATTTTTTGCTCTGTTTTGTGCTTTGTCCCTCCTTTAAAGCATTAATTATAGTTTCGCTTAAAGAGAGAAAAAGATTGGAGACAATTAGACCAAACTAGACATCAGAACCGTTACAGTTCAGCCCAAAGTTATTCATAATCCTAGCAGATTTAGGCTAACAGTATTGGCCAACATGTTTATTTAGATAGTTAAATCTTGTTTCCACCACGCAAAACACATAACAATTTCTTATTCATAATTTCAGCTTGATTTTTTAAGCCTTGAGATTAGTTTTGTGATTGGAAGTAATGTTGATCTTTTGGAGTACTGATAACTTTGGTCATGCCATTAAAAAAAAATTAAGTGTAAATAAACCATTATTTAAAATTCAAACTCATTTTATATTGTTTTGCTGTAATACTACAGATGGTGTATCAACATTAAATTAACAAGCTGCAGCCCTGAAGCTCAGCTTTTCCAACATATCTCAAAAAAAGAGTGTGAATGGTATCATAATGACAAGTCATCAATCAAGTGTTTTATCAAAGAATTAGACAGTATTAGATCTGACAACAATAGCCGTAAGAGAAAAGAGAGGGAGAAAGAGAGAGAGAAAAAGGTTCAGCTTCTCCAGCTCTCTGGGGCATGAAACACATTCAGATGTTTCAGCTACTCAAGCGTTTTCATAGAAAAGCTCATTTTCTGTAACAAAATATGTCAAATTGTGAACAATGCGACATGCAAACATTATAAATGCTACTTAAATGAGATGCAAAAGAGTTGTTTTCAAGACAATTTTCCTTCATATCTCATTCTTCAGAACGGTAATATCAAGTATTTGTGACACCAGTACCCCAAAAAATTAGAAAAAGGTAAAGATGTTACGTTTATATTTGAGCAGCTTTCCCTCTTGTTAATTTTGAAATGACCAGATGTAAACATCTATTTTCACGTTGTTTAATTAAACCACTTAAGTGTTACAGAACTGCAATTTTTCTAATATTTTTATCATGCAATTCAATACACATACATATATATGGTTGGTATATATAAGGGAAAGCACAGTTAGAATTCACAACTTGAATTCTAACTGGCTAACAAAGTTAAAATCACCTAAATGGATTAGCCTGTGATAATTATGATGATTAGTGTGATTATTTCCTCTTCAAGAAGCTAAAATGTACAATAATTTACAATGGCCATGAGGGAGTGGGGTGGTGAAATTGGAAGTAGAATGATGTATCGGAGGCATTTCCTGGAGCATCACAGTCACAACTGTCAGGAAAACTAAGATATTTTGTAGATGTAGTACAAAAACACAATTTCCAGGTGGTCGCCTCATGTTTTTGCTGAGCAATTTGAGGATTCCTGATGTTACAGTGGCCAGCTGCAGATAGACATTAGGGGTGTGCCATAAAAATAAGAATCACAATTCTTATTTATTACGGTTCAGAATCAACATAAAATGTCCCAAAATAGATGAAAAAAATACCAAATGAAACAAATCCCTTGCTCTTGGCCTCCATTTTGAATGTACACAGGACTTCCTACGATCACAGGTGTGCAAAGGCACCTCAAAGATTGAAACAGATATTATTATGAATAATCATTTTGTACAAAAAAATAATTGATTTTGAATTGAAATGTGACACCAGAAATCAGAACTGAATGATAAGATAGTAAAAGATTTTAACACCTAACATGCCCATTTCTTGCAAATGAAATTATTCACATACCTACTGGATGAGTACCAAACTATTTCTTCAGGATTGCCCCAAAGAGATAGATAGGGATAAATGATTAAAGATTCCATTTACAGTACAAAAAATGTAATGCTGCTCTTTTTTATTTGTAGTGCACTACACAAATTTTTGCTTGTATGTAAATGTTTTAGTTAAACCTAAAGCTGAATTTAAGCCATTAGACTTAATACAGTTTATAACAAATGTCTTGTTTCTTTTTAAATAATGTTTATATAAAAACGACTTCAATCAATCTTCAATTATTTATCGTTACATTCTTAAAGATTCACTTATTTTCTTTAAGGCGTTCACAAGTTGCTCTCAGAGTGTTTTTATAGGAAGAGCATCAAGACAAGTACTTCTACACCTATCACAAAAATACTGGTACTTTGTTTATGATAGTAAACGAGGTTCATATAGTAAAATTGCTTTCACACATATCAGTGGTTCACAATATGTTTGGATAAGCAAGGCTGCTGAATTTGTTTTTGTTTTGTTTTTTTCTGGTACAGCGAGGCAGCAAAAACAAGAAACAAACATCATTAAAAGTATTCACAAGCGAAAGTATGACTTCTCACTTGCTGCCGACCTATGAATGATTTATTATCATCGGGGCTGTAGGATTTCACGAGGATATATTGAGCCGGTGAGTTAGACACCGCCTGAGCTTCTCAGCAGACAGAAGTAAGTTTCACTTTTCACTGCCTCTGGAGAAATATGGAGAAACCCACAAACAGGCTGGGGTGTGCTCACAAAGCACACCCAATGTGACCCCCATCAATACAAGTGGCAGACAATGGCAGCATTTTACAGCCTAAAAATAAAGTAGTAACAAGAGACATTAGCCACAAACTGCAATACGTAAGAGGTGAAACTTATGAATATTACATGAGCCTGTAGCCCCAAATAGAGAATCTCACCCTGCTGTGCAAGAAGAGATCACTAGCAGAGCTTATATATATATATGTGTGTGTGTGTGTGTGTGTGTGTGTGTGTGTGTGTGTGTGTGTGTGTGTATACATATAACCTCATCTCAGAATCCCAGGAAACCCTTGTGAGACATCATCTGGATTAGAAATAGAACAAAAGATGAAAACGATGAACATGTAAGAATAACGCGGCCTATGGGCTACAAGACCCTTTTGGTTAGAAACACTAAAGTGATTTATGACACATAACCCACAGATACAAGCTGTCCCGCTCAAATAACAAGGTCAAATACCCTTTTCAAAAAACAACTCAACAAGAGAACTTTGAAGACTCAAGTCCTGACTTCTTTCAAACAAATTGTTAAACTGTAGTGTAGATACCTAATAGTCCCCACAGAAATGATGGTAATTTCTGCCATAGTGGCTTACTCTCAGATAGTAAGCTTTCTCAGCTGCTTTGCTGTCGGTAGTAGACGTGCTGCTGCTGTAGCTGAGCATGCAACTCATAATCCTTGTGACGGTTCATTGTTTAAAATATTCTGTCACACCTTACTAAACAGTCAATGAAAAAAAATAATAAAAATGTGCTGATTGAACAGAAACTCCTTTTCTTTAAAGTCCTATATTCTTCACCAGCAGCGAGCTAATCAACGGTTGAGGTGAAACTATATCTAAGCAACATCAGCTTAGCACTCTGTTAAAGATTTATGCTGTAGGAAATAGTCAGGTCTGATTACAACACAAAACAAAGCTCCCTTCTTTTGGCAGTGTGATGGGAGCAGTTCAGGTTTAGTGGGTTTAGTTGGGATTTGAGCCAAGAACCAGAATGGGGAAAGAAGGGGATTCGAATGTGGTGGGGTTGTGTGATAGCAGACAGGCTAGTGGAAGCATTTACTAATATTGTCACACAATACCAGGTGGTGGGTTTACAGAGAATGGTGTAAATAAAAGAAAATACCCTGTGCTGTTGAGACAGCTGTGTGGGTAACAATCCTGTGATGACGAGCATACTGGTTTGGGAGGAGAAAATCTGGCAGTAGCCCACATGGCCACTCGATACAGCCAACGAATGTGGAATTCAATCTATGAAAACCTCTTGATCATTGAAGCAGGTTGGCTACAACAGCAGGAAAACACTCCTTTACTTCATGCATTATAACCAATCTGAAGAAACTGTATGATACTACCATGTTGATAAGGACTAAATTAATCACCTCCATGCTGAGCCCTGCAATCCTAAAATCACAATCTATGGATAAAACTTGAGGGGATTGCTCTTTCAGGCTGCTGGACCTGGACTTTGGCTTTGGGTTCCTTTGTGAATTCGGACTCATTTAAAATGCACCTGAGGAGACTTTTTTTTTTACTTGTATAGTTTACATGGCTTTATAATCATGCTTGGCTGTGTTTAAATATTTGCACTTTCTTGGCAAAGTTCTTTGTGAGCCATTTAAATAAAACTATTACTTAAAAAGACTTTGACCGAGTTTCCAACTCTTTTGAATCTATGCAATGAAGAAGAAGAAAATGCAATGCGAGTCAGGTGTCATAATGATAATCTTTGTTTTACTTTGTCTTTGTGCATTGATGATTTTCATGATGGCACTCGACAAAATGTAATGTCTGTTACTGGTTTGTAAATTGGTGACTGTATGTTGTTTTTATGACTTTTTATTTCTGAGTATTTATGATGAAGAACTTTGAATAAACTTGATTGACTGAACTCAACTTTAGAAATGACCCAACTTAGTAAATACCAGCAATAATTGTTTCTCATAAAGTCTTAAAGCAGTTTTATCTCTTAATTGGTAGCTATATTTAGTAAAATGTAAGATTATAACTGTAAACCACATACATACCTTTCATCATAATGGGTATTAATCATGAAATAAAAAAAATATCCACGGAAACATCAACACTGACAAAAAGCTTAACTGCATCTTTTGCTGACAATGTTTTGTTTCTATTTTGTTAAATAAATTAAAAGAATACAAATACTGTCTGGTGACATCTTCTTTACTCACCTGATTTTCTATTTGCAATTAAAGCAAATTTTGCACAAAGCTACAAGTAACGAGGCATCGTGAAAAGAAAGAAAAGATTAATAGTTACAGAATGGCTGCTGCTCTGTGAACAAACCCACAGAGCGGCAGCACAGAAGCTCAGCAATCAAAGCTCAACACAAACACCTCTGCTGTAGGTTGCAGAGCTGATTCTCCTGGGTGCTCTTTCCAGGAACTGGATCTAGTATTTTCTCAGTATTTTCTGTGAAATCTGTCTCACTTTGTGATGCCGAGTTGGACGAGTCAACTGTGTCAGCACTCGATCAAAAAGTTCTCAATAAAAGCTTTGTTTGGAGTCAAAACCTCCAAACAAAAAGTTTGTTTGGAGTTTGTTCTTGATAAGATCGAGAACAAACGTACCTAACATTATAGTGACTTACAAACATGCTCCATATGCTGATGAAATAACCTCCAACAGGAATTGAAAAAACATGAAGTGTGTCCTCCATGAGTGCAGATAAAACGCAGGTGTGTCTCCTCAAATCATGACACAGCTTCATGAGTCATACACTCTTAAAATACATGAGACTACATGCGCCAGAGACAGTCTCATCTTTGATGACTTGTCAAAACCTTCAGCAACTACAACAGTTTTTTAATCTGTTGTTTTTTTAAATGCTAAAGTTGGGTATGCTTTTGTTTAGATTTTCTAAATCACTTGGAAAAGGGGATGCATCAAAAACATCTTCCCGGACTTTTTTTTGTTTCCTGTATGCACAATGACCTTTTAAAGCCTTTAGCCATTCAGTATTTTTTTTTAACTTCAGCGAGATGTATGTGAAAAATTTGTTGGATCAAGAAGACAACAAAGTAGCAACTAAACAGATGAACCAAGCACAAAGAAATCCACGAGAAAGGCTGTCTCCAAGTATTATACTTCTTAGCAGATGGATAGAACTGGGTGAAAGTACATGAGAGCAACTGTAATGCAAAGAGACAAAGGACAGAGAGACATTGTCAGCTCATGGCTCAGACGATGAGCAAACTGCTTTGCAATGCCTGACCAATGCCTATTAACATGCATCATTTCGCTCATGGGTCTCTTCAAACTTTAGGGGACAAGTGGTGACAAAAGGTGCACATATGATTCAGTCATCTCTACCACAATAACCTCCCTGAGCCTCCCTAAAGAAAAATAAAACAATGACAGATATACTTGGCTGAAAACATCCTTTGTACACTCTGAGGAAAATTAAAACAATAAAACATTATTCTTGTTATTCCTGAGAACTTTGAGACGCCGCCTGGCAGAAGAGGACATAGATCAGGGCTGTCTTTAGACCAGACAGACCTGACAGATGGACAGACGAGATTAGGTGCATAGACGTGCATCGGACAAGGCCCGACAACGGTTGCCTCTCAAATGCTGCCTGACCCCTGCAGAGAGGAGGGCAGCAGGGAGGTCAACAGCTGACAGACAGCAAACACTAACACAAATATACAGTCCATCTCTGGGAAACTCAAACGGACATGAACGTGACTTTAAAAGAAAACATTTCAAATTTAAGACAGGCGTTTTCATAAGTTTCTACTAGTCTTGGTTTATACTCTGTTTCAAAATGCAATTTAGAACATTTTTATTGACCACATGTTGGTTGTTAATCAATATACTTGAGTGCTAATGACAATAACACAAAAATATCCCACCAATAGCATTTATATTTTACTTTGCAAGTTATATAAAATGTACTTCACTTATTAAAATAACATAACATTACAGACTGCTTAACATAACTGTATATACTTTATTCCTCAGTGTGTATTTAATTTCTAACTTAGTCAAAGAATCACATCAGACAGTTTCAGTGATAAATCTTCTCACTCATACTTGAGAAAAGAGTGTAGTGTGACTAGTGTAACTTAGCAAAGTCTTATAGCTGACAAACAGATCAAAAATTGTTAAGAACAGTTTAAAGAAAAGCAAAGACTGGGGCTTCTATCAGTCAATTTCCTCTGTGTCCTTCTTTTTGTCAGATGGAAGTGATGAATCTTACTTGTGTGTGTGTGTGTGTGTGTGTGTGTGTGTGTGTGTGTGTGTGTGTGTGTGTGTGTGTGTGTGTTTGAGTCGTCATGACAGTCAAGAGTCACAAGAGGCCAAGAAAGCATGAGCCACAGATTTGTGAAGTCAAAAGTCCTCCAGCTGCAACTCTGACTTCAGAGTCTGAAGGGCTGCTGTTGTCATCATCATTACTGTTACAAAGAAGCTCTTCAAGTAGTCTGCAGAAAATCTTTGGATACTAAACATTATGCCTTCAACAGTCAAAAATAGGAAGTTACCTCATTTATGAACTAAAACTAAAAAGCATAATAGTTTGTGTGAGCGGATAAGTGATGTTCCACTTTGTTTGTAACCCATAAACTAAATATAGAGTTGCCTACATTACCTACAGTTACCTACTGACATGAGTTATAAAGTATGCAGATGTATTAATCTGCATGTATCGAGATGCAAAATCACACTCACCTCCAGAAGTAGCTGCGAACATGTATTTTAACAGTTTTCTTTTCCCTCAAATGCCACAACAGAAAATATGTACAAAAACCTAAATCATCCCACGCCAAAGAAATAAATAATTGCTAATAATTTTGACAAATATACACAACATACACATACCGAACATACAGAAAGCTAAAATGGTTACTGGGGGTCATTTGCATGCTTTACAAGCCTGGTGGGGCTAATTAATGTACCATGGTGACGGTTAAAAGTGCCACACAGTGTTCGCACAGTGTTGTGCCACCAGGAAGGGAATTTTTTTCAGTTTTTTTTCCCAGTGTCGTATCACATTTGCATAAAATATTGTCAGGTGCATCCATTAACTTGAGTTTTCAGTCAGTGGGAGGTTAGGATCAAATTTAGAAAATAAACTTTTGATAATGAAATGACATCAGATTTAAATAGCACTTTATTAGGACACTCAAGTACAGTTTACAAGATGCCTTTTGGTTTAGATCAATGAAAACCTGCTTCAAATGGGTTAGAAATATGGCCTGTAAGCCATATTTTGATCAGACTGGTTGATGCACGCTGCAAATAATTTCCCCATAAGCTTTCTCAATAAGTGTTTTTTTATTCTTCTTAATTAAAGAATTCACACCATTTTTCAGCTGGTTTCTTTTTACTGTTGCACCACAATAGTGAAGTAAGCCATGATGTATCAACAGAGCATTCCAGTATGGGTGTTTCACAGTACATTGGACTCTTACCTCCTTTCGGTGTAGACTATGTGGATTTACACATTCACAGATTTTTGCAGTTTGAGATAAGGAAGAACATGGATGTTAGCTTTTGCAGTAGTGAAAACACATTTTATACCCTGCATATTAATGCATACTGGATGTTTGAACTATTAAAATAGGCAGTTATAAGTTTTCAAAACCGATCTAATCTTTGGTAGGTTGGCTGTAGTCCTTAACTCCAGCGAGTTAAGGACTACAGCCAGTACTTGTATTTGGTAAAAAAAAATACTATTATGTCCTATAAAGAAACAATATGAACTCAACACATGTAATTTTTCTGATAGATAATCAATTAAAAGAACAAAATGGAATCATTATTAATATTTTTAATTGATCCAGTTTTGTTTACGTTTTTCAGTAGAGCTAATATTGCACAAACAAATCATATAGTTTTCTCAGTAGAACCTAAAGAGTCTTTACTAAAAGGCCAAACCCACATATATCCCCTCTGGCATAGACACCCACACATCCTTCCTAGCATGCACATAGACACACATCGGTAGCCACACATAACTCTGTCTCACAGCATGCTCTAGGGTGGGCGGGGGTAACAGGGTGAGCCACAAGTCAATAAACCCTGTGTAATCTGTTCCCTTTAGTGGCATAAACCATCTGAGAGGAGATTACAGTCGTTCTGCCAATGTAAGAACATGTGAGTTTCTAATGGACAGAAACACCAAAAACAAAATACAATCACATGTGTATCTTCGTTCAAACTTTAAAGATTGATAAAAGCAGTGTTTTTTTTTTCTTTCGGACATATAGAAGACCATTTGTGTATACTTCTTTAAAAAATACAGATTATGATTATTTAAACACCATCCATGGAGTTTGACTCCTGCTGAGCAAAACAAAGCAAGGCGTTGTCAGTTTGCGTAAGATTACCCCTCACGACTGGAGATGGACTGTGGAGACTGTGTGGAGATGGTAAGACAGAGGAGTTTCTGAGGATGTGTGTTTTTTTTCCACTGAAGTGTGGCAAGGGAGAGGGTGTGTAGGCTTTTTATTCTGATAGCCTACTGGCTGCTATATCTGTCTGTGTGGGGTTGAGTTTGTTGTGAAGAAAAAGGAAGAAGGGACGCTGGCTTAATGCATCATTAAGCACTAAGAGCACCAGGCGGGGTTGTAACTGTGGAGGGTTGCAGAGTAGAGTAGACATCTGGCCCACAAACCAGAACAATACACCCACGCATTAAGTCCAACATAGACTAATTATTATGTGTGGATAATCTCAAACTAACAGATTAGACAAATCCCATGTATTAGCGATATTTTTTTCTTGTTTAATAATGCAGAGATTGTATTAAAAAAAATGTTGTTTCTCTAGAACATATTTGGGTGAGTTTTTTTTGTCTTTGCCCGATCTTTTTTTTTTTTTTTTGGAAGGTTCCAGCTAATTCAACCATCAATATTTTAAGAATCGACAAAGTGTCAGAGATCTTGGTCATTTGTGGTTGTGGCTAAGGCAGCACAACACATCACAAATGTATTATCGCAATATCAGTGTGTGCATGTTGGTTTATGAACATGCATTTTATATTCATTTGCTGGTGTAATATTCAGCCAGTTGCAAAGAGTCTCACAGCAGCAGATGCTCACACTGGACACAAAGGACATTGCCCAAAATGCTAAAGGTCACAGAGTGGAAGCACAGATGGAAAAAACAGGGGAAAGACAAGAACGAGCATATACTGCAAATTATTTTCTAATTGCAATTGTTACCAATATTATCACGATCCAAGATTTCCTCATATTGTACAGCCTTATTTATGAACACCTTAAAGTTCTGATTCAATTAAATTGAAAAGTCATATTTTTTTGATTGACTGTTTTTTTTTAATTGCGGTAAATAGCTCACTCTGAGTGATCATCTTGATGTTGTGCCAAAAAAAATGTAATTAAACTTTTCACACTTCCTTCACACTTCCTATTCTGCTCTTCTCAAGCGAGTTAGTAGTTGACATGCAATTCCACTGATCTGGAATCTGAAGTCACTCTGAATCAAGACGAGGCATGCGAGCGAATGCACGGGGAGATTCCACGAAGCACGAACTGCTGATGCACTCTGGCTCAGCTTCTCAACGTTAAAATGTTTGTCAGAGGCAATACAGTAATCCTGTTTTAATAGCCGTGTCCCCACCCCCGCTTTGATGTGACAGCCCTTGTTAGACCACTACGACTCTTTGAAGAGAGAAGTGTCAAGCCTAAAGTACCACTTTGTCACATACAATGCATCTGACGACGGTCGCATGAACACAGAGGAGATAACCTGTCAGGTTCATATGTGGGATGACACCTGACTAATGCAAGTTATGGTTATCCAACATACATGACAAGATCTTCCAGACACCAAATGAATCTCGGATACAAACAAACAGGCAGTGACGGTTCCTGAATAAAAGACACTGGACAAAACTCATTTTCTGCCAATCAAAATGAATTTAAATCCTTTGAAATGCTGGAACAAGGTAAAAAGCAGCAACATTCTACACAGACAGCTTCACCTCGTCACACTATTGTCAGCATCAAGCAGGGTTGCAAATAAAAGCAATAGAAAATTGTTCAAGGAGCAACTGACATACAGACACTCCCCTTTCTGATGCCATCCGGGGCAACTGCCTAAATGGCTAATGTCAAAAACGGTCACTGCAAACAGGATTTGTCTTTGAATAATCTGAAAGCAGACTGTGTGTAAAGGATTAGGTTTTCTTGCGAATGAGGATTACAGGAGAAGTGAGAAAACGGTCTGAGCATTCTTCTCTACGTTTCACAAGAAATGCACAAAAAAGTCTTCAAATTTGAATTCATACATCCTGAAAGTGTCAAAGAAATGTAGCAGCTGTAGTGTTGACCACAAGAGTAAGGGACAAATACTCCAACTAACTGCATTAGAGAAGTCATCACTCTGAGTTTCTCATTTCTGTAATTTGTGTCTCATTGTGCTGTCTCTACTTTGTCCTCTTGGTACCTGGAAATCGATTTTAACACAGCCCTGTGAGTAATGTCTCCTTTCTAAGACGCACTCAAAGGAGAGGACACAAAGGAACTAACTCAAAGGAGAGGACTCAAAGGAACAAAAGCTTTTCAGAGATGTGTGAAGATGCACTGGTGGTTTCTTAGTGTAAGTAATTTCAGCGTCTGTCATGCAAACAGGACAAATCAATGTCACATTCTAGATTAAGCTATAAAATCAAATGAATAAATGCAGTTAACAAAAAAAGTTTGAGATATAAATAGAATATTTTTGCATTAGTGCAGTAAAGCCAGAAAACTTTAACGTTAATTAGGCTCTTTATGTTTTACATCCTGTTCAAAACATGTTTTGTTACAATATCTTTTGTGAGGTACAGGAGAAACAGCAGGCATCACTCTCCCCAAACACTTTTAAACTCATTTAAGGAAATCCCAAGGCTTTCCTGGACCTTGAGCCCATTTTTTGATATGCAAAGTAACCCTGGCTCCTGCGCTTCTGTAATTTTTGTCTCCTAAATTCAGTCAGTCGCAGCAGACTGTTACCAGGTCTTGCTGGAGTTTCTTTCTGTTAAAATGAAGTTCTTCTCTCCATTGTTACCATGTGCATGCTCAGAACACTGTCGCTCCATGTTGCTGAGTTGAGGACGTGACTAGAAAAAACACAGAGTTGGGCCAGGAGGCATTGTGATCAGACTACCTCGGCCGACTCTTTTCATTACAAAGGAGCAGCGGCTCTACTCCGAGCTGCCCCAGGATGACAGAGCGCCGATCAACTTTTTCTTAAAGGCTCAGCCTGACCACCACATGGAGAAAGTTTATTTTAGCCACTTCTACCTGGTTATACCACTACAGAATATTTGTAGCATGTACAACACAACAGATTTATTTTGTTTTTTTTGCACCCTGTATATGTATTCTGTCTATTTTTAGTCTAAAAACAATCCAAACACTTCAAAATATCACCTTGTGAAGTATCTATTAGTATCATAATCACACATTTTTGTGATTATGAGATATATGAAGGTAGATTTGGTTATTTACTTAAAAGCTGACATCAATAAAGCGTGTTATGTTGTCTATTAAAATGTAGACAGGAAATGGGTGGAGACACGGACAACAGGAATTGTCTCTCGATGAAGATATTTCTAGAAACTTGAAATGAGCAGGAAAAAAGTAACAACAGATAAAAGACGGGGTGCTAAAAGTAGACCAAGTGGTATATTTAGATACAGGAGGAAACGTGCGAATGGATAAATAACGAGATGACTGGGATAAAACAGCACAATCCAAACACTCGGAGGCGCCGGTGTTCACCCGGGCAGCCAATCGGAGTGCAACAACTGCTTCACCCTAACAGTGTGGTTCAAACGCAGGTGGCAGGCAGCTTCTGAATAAGTGATGAAGCAGCTATACATTTCTTTACTTACACCAGGTTAGAGAAAGTATAGCTCACGTAGAGACCCGGTGGGAAACTCGGCATTGCAACAGTTGCATTTTAAAAGCTGAAATAAACGTTTAACAGTTAAAAGACAAGAGCGTAAGAAGGTGGTAAGAAGGTAGCAAGCGGCGCCTCAACTTGGTTTTGCATTCATGTTGTAAGAAATAAACACATTCAGAGGAGGCGACAGATATCAACAACATGACCATGAATCTACATTCGGAAGCTAACATTAAACCGAATTTTTCCTCACATTGAAACATTTGTTGCCACTCTTTAGGCGAACGCGCGAACACACGCTCCCATCCAGAGGCGCACCTCCTTCCACTCCTCCTCCTCCTCGGTCTCTTTCTCCTCTCTCTGTACTCACCACAGCTGTCTCTTAGTGGGGAGGCAGTCTTTGTTTGAAGCTGTCACTCCCATGGCCATCTGCATCACTGTTATATATTTCTGGTATTTCATTTCTCCTCCGTTTTGCACAACTACTCACGCCGCCGCCGCCGCCGCCGCTAACTCTTCCCTTACTTCTAGGAATCCGTGCGCCACAAAAGCAGCACAGGTGAGCGTGCGTTCAAACGTCTGTTATTTTCCGCTCCCGTCCGCGGCATCAGAAGCGCCATTTCCACGCCGGCAGGTCTGCTGGCTTGACGTGGAGCAAATGTCCCCCCCCCCCCGGAGTAGCTCAACGAAAGGTGCCACGCCGCCGCGACCCACGTCGGCGCTGACTCTCTAATCTCATTAGAGCTCGGAATAGATTGGCTTAATCCATTCAAATTTAGTCAGGACGGGGTCATTGTTGTGGGTCGCCTCGTAGAGCGGTAACTTTTCTCTGTTTCTTTTCTTTTTTCTCTCTCTCTCTTACGTTCTCAGCTGTTAAACTCCGAGTTGCATGTGTGGGGGAAAAAAGAAAAAAGAAGGAGAGTCAGAGACTGGAGGATGCAGGCGCGACAGCACCCAAACGTCTGCCAGGGAAAGAGGAGTGCGCGCGCGTGTGTTCAACCAGAGAGGAAGAGGGGAGGGGAGGGAGAGAGGAGGAGGAGGAGAGAGGAAGAGGAGGAGAGAGGGAGCTATGTAACGCTTTAACAAGGGGAAACCCAACTGATGCTGGTCAGTACTTTTAATTCATCAGTTTAAAACCATCTTTTATTAGGAGTTGATGTGATGGACCAACATAATAACCCACAGCTGGGGGTGGATGAAAAATGATACACGATTTTTTTTTTTTTTTACAAAAAAGTACCTTTGGCTGTACTTTCTTGAGCTTTTGTAAGGTAGTTTAGGCACAAGGGTCAAATGGTGCACAGAAAATCAGTACCAGCCACCCGTTTCAGTTTCCTCAAATCACTTTTTATTCAGTCTTTTCCCTGACTTCTCGCTTGAGCATCCGAAAGCTCACTGTTTTTATACAAAACTGGCACCACACCTGTGCTTGATTGGACACAGCCACAAAGAAACAGGTCAAAACAAAATCTAAACAGAGAAACACCAAAACTACAAATCAATTTACAAACTCCTACATAATGAAGTTATATGCAAAATAAATCACATAATACAAGATAACTCAAAAAGTTACTTTAAAGGAAAACAAACATAGTAATACGCAAAAGAAAAACCCTCTAATTGGTAGAACCCAGCAAGGTAATTAATGACATCATCTAGCTTTTTAATCAGGAAGTACTGGGGGCCCTTACCATACTCCTGCCCTGCTGCAGATCTACAAGGACAAACAATGGTGAGTACAAAGAAAAACAAATACTTTAATAAATATACCTCAAAACAAATTCAATCCATAATCCAGAAATAACTTTAACCTAAACATACATAGATGGACCCTGCTACATAATGCTAACACAAACAAACCCGGGATAGTAAATGAAGAAAAATTGCAATGTTTAAATTAATCATTATAACCAAATATAGAAAGTAAGTGAATGAGAAAGAATAAGGGACAAATGGTGAACATAAACTGAACCACTGTGTCACAGTTTTCACAAATCAAACAACATTTTTAACAAATCAAAGTTCTTTTTATTTAAAAAATGTAATAAGCTGAAAACATCTTTATCTGGCAACAACGTGCCCAGTTGTTGCCAGATAAAGGGTTTAAGTCTAGATTTGAACAGGGAAAGAGGGTCAATATTACAGACATGTGGTTGGAGAGTTCCAGAGTTTGGAAGCAGAGAAGGAGAAAGTTTTACTCCCTGTGGCGCTTTGGGGAGCAGAGGGAAAACTGAGGTGGATCAGGAGAGGATCTGAGGAAGATGGAGGAGGTGGCAACATGAAGGAGATCACATAGGGCAGGGAGGAGACAGTGGATGACATTGAACATAGACAGAAATTTTTTTAATTCTACTCTGATTTTGACCAGAAGCCAGCAAAAGTGCTATAAAACATGGATGATGTGATGAAGACGTAATGATAGCGGCTGAGTTTTTTTTGTCATTCACAATCCGCAAATTATCCACATCTGATACCCAACAGCTTTGTAATAAACTCTAACAAAACTTTTCACCAGCAAACACAAACTTTTTTTATTTTTTTTTACTGTATCATTGCATTGTCTGCTGAATCTGTTCATTGTTCTTGCTCAAATAAAACACGTCTGACTTGGGACTGAGTTTCATCTTATTTGAAGATGTTCCAATATTTAAGTGGATGAGTTTTGCTTGCATAATGTTTTCATACCTTTTATCTTTTATGTTTACATTTTTAAAACCTCATTTCAGACCTTGGAAGAATCGTAGAAAGGTTTTGCTAGAAGGTCCAACATGCTGCTCCTTTATTTACATTGCAAAGCGTCTTCCCTGCTTTTTCTCTGTATGCTGTGATAACAGCATTACAGTCAACAGTTGTTTTATCTACACCATGAAAATGAATGTTTGCAATTTGGAGACCAAGAGCGAGCTTTCAACGGACAGCTTTCTGTATTCAATGTCACAGCAACAAAGCTGTTGTCCTGTGCAGCATAATTCAGCTTGCAATAATAATGTTATGGCATTTTCCATAGCAGATAAAACAACAAAAAAGTGTCTAAGGAGGACAGCTTTTATTTTTCATTCCAACCCCAGAGACGACGAAGTGAGTGCTGCCAGTTCTGTGACAGGAAGTGATGTACAGGGTGACAGTTTTTGTGAGCACTGCGTTGGTTTCTGGGTTCAGTTCAGAATGTCCTAGCAGAGAGCGCACACCATGACGCACAACTCTTCTTCTAATCCCAGCTTCCCCAATAACCCTAATCCCAATTCTCTTCATAACAAAATAGACAGATATCCCAGAGAAAGTGTTTCTCGTTTCATTCACAACTCATTGCTTATTTTATTTTATTATTATTGTATAGGATTAAATACTAATATGTTTTACGTTACTGCACTTGTTTAAGGTCGAGGTTATACAAATTGTCTGCTCAAACAAATCAAATAAGTATTCTTAGACTCCACTGTATATATTAAGGAATTAAATATTTGTAATATTTGATAAATCCAGTGTGTCTACCTTGTATCATAGTTTTCTTCATTCAGCACTATCATGGCATATTTATTATTTTTATGAAGCTGATTTTTTTCTGGGAATCTGGGTTCACTGACAGGTTCAGGTTTCTCCCTCTCCATAGGCTGAAACTTCACAGCATTGCTAAATAGATGCTCAACAATTTAGTGATTGATTTGTGTTGGATTTAAACCCACTGTGGCGACTGTGGCTCTATGGATAGAGTAGTTGTCTTGCGATCAGAAGGTTGTAGGTTTGATTCCAGCTTCCTCCTGCCACATGTCAATGAACCTTTGGGCAAGGCACTTAACCCCAAATGCCTATAAATATGAGTGCTTATGACGAGTGAATGTGACTCTATAGTGCTTTGAGTGGTCAAATGACATGAGTTCTCAGGACATGACATATATGGACAACATGGGTTTTGATTATTTTCTTTATTTATTTTTATTTCTTTTTTTTATTAATCGTTTTCAAAATCTCTTTCTCTTTCTCACTGTTTGTTCACTGTCACATGCTGTTTTTATTTTAATTATGTAAAGCACTTTGAAATGCCCTGCTGCTGAAATGTGCCATACAAATAAAATTTGATTGATTGATGGAAAATCAGTTGAATACACATGTGAGGTTATGTTTTAGTGTCCATGATAACAGTCAATTTAATGCATGATGTAATCCTACAGAGTCGCCAGTGTCACTGGTTGCGTAAATGCCACAAGTAAGATACACTAGGTATTGAGCAATTATGCAGTGAAGCTGGAGATTATCCTGCATTTTTCTTGCAAGGAAAAGTCCACAGTGAGGCGAGACGGCACGTCACTGTCACTATATTTACATATTTCCTTGGACTAATAAACAGAATGAAGGAAGAGAGCACCAATGTGTATAAACCATGCCGCTCTTGAGATGGTCCATGCACCGGAAAAAGTAAATCTCAATATAAACCCTCGCCATCGGGAAGGAAAAAACGCCACAATGAAATGACCAAGGAGAAATGTTAGTCAGCCAATGCGTGGGCAGGCAGGTAACTCCTGTTGGATGATTCAAGTTGGTGAGCAGCTGGTGGGGAAGGTCAGGCAGAAGCTGCTGTTATCAGCAAGGTTTGATGTTGGCAATGAAAACAACACAACATTTACCCCTCAAAAAAAAAAAGAATCTCTCAGCACAACCCACCTAGCCTTTCGCCCTGCTCCTCTGATGTTTATTTAGGTTTGGAAGAGGATTAAGTGAGCACACACACACACACACACACACAGCGTCACGCACATCATCACAGCAGCGGCCTGAAGGAGACTGATGAGGGTGAGGCCATCGCAGCAGTCTGAATGACGCACAGTCCTCCACGGACTTTCAATATTCTCTTTAATCTCTGATTAGAAACGCAATTTAGCACCCTGATTAGCCTAAATATTCAGCCTTTTACTATTAATGTTGTGGCGCAAAATATAAGAACTACTAAGTGGTTCAGTTTATTCTTCCAGATCTCTGCTTGAAGACCAAAAGCTAAAATCCACAGGGTGCATCTTTTAACCAGCTTAATGAAGCAGCTTCAGGAGTCCGTCTAATTATTTTTACAGTCTCAAACTGAACTCATTATCTTTCCGAAGACCCAGCCGCCACAGCCGTCATATTACGATAGGTGAGGAAGAGGATGAGGGGAATAAAAGAAGAATGCCGTATTGGTTTAAGAGCCAGATTTCCCTCAGGAGCAGCAACCATCCAAATGTGTTGATCCCTCTCACCATAAATTACACCATTCACTGGCCCCTGGCCACTATTAATCACATGACCACAGCAGCCAGATTAAATCTGTAGCCTTGGACTGTTGTCCCGCCTCACCCTCGCTCTGACTCTCTTTCATGCACATGGCAAACCCAAAAAAATAAATAAATTAAATTTAAAAAAAAATCAAGCAAATGTACTTGCAAAAATGTTGCCTGAAGCCAACCATTTTTTGTTTATTGCATGTGTTCATCTGAAATGGTTTTTCCTATGTTTTGAAACTGCTGTTCTGCTTACTGGCTATTTGTCTCAAACTGTTTGCAAATTTTGTAACTGTAAACACAGAAGGATTGCTTAAATATGAAAGAAAATGTCATATGTTGTGCATAAACTGAGAAATATGTTAAATTAAAATTTTAGCTTGTTAGTCATTTAACAGCACACAGCATTATATGAACCGGAAAATATTGGACATGTATTCAGAAACTGCTCTAAAAACAAAAAAGTGAGCATGTCTGTAAAGAACAGCTGCAGAAGGAGGAATTACATGGATATTAACTGAGGAGATGGGAGTCTGCTCTCACAGATTACTATGAGACAGAACCGAAATTATGTGTCCAGCGTGTGTCATCATCCATTTGCTAAATCACATCTAAAAGTGAAGACGAACCATTTAAAGGTTGCAGTTTATTTGATCACCAAAAGCTGGGGCTCAAGTGTTTTAGATCCGTCTTTGCTTTAATACATGGCTGAATTACCTCCACAGCATGTTGTCATGTTCCGATGATGTCGGCTAATGAAACCTTCATTGAATTTGGGTGTGATGGAGCATGGGAACATCTAAAACATGCAGAACACCAGCTCTTCGGGACTAGAGTTGACAATATCCTTTTTAATACAATTAAATAGTTTTAAAAGTAATCATAATATCCTCTTGAAAAGTTTTAATAGCATAAAACAAACAAATGATTTTTAGGCAAATGAAATACCATCAGAAATACATGTCAGTATTTTCTATTATGGAATGCTACTGTGCAGTTCTAGCCAAATTGTGTCTGGTGTAGAAGTTCCTGATAATTTAAGCTAAAATGTATATTTTATTATTTCTGTGATCAGAGAAGTAATGAGCAAGTATGTGAGCAAGACAAAATCAGAAAGGATGCTGAGCAGTTTCAGCAACTAGACACTAGTGTTTACCATGTCAACAGAGACAAGCATAATCAGATATCCAAAAACATCACATCCCAAATTTGTAAAAAACCTGGATAAGCCTCGTAAGCGGGTCACCCATGTACAAGCAAAATAAATTCAGGCGCAGCATGAATGCTGCATGAATCCTGTAACTCAACACTCCACTGCAGAGCTTTAATGTCTCATTGCCAGACCTGCATCTCCACAGCAACATTGGCTCTGGGCTTGGCCCTGACACATGATACGCCTTCTTGTTTTAAAGCATACAGGAGCGAGATGATCTAGTGTTATCAAAAGAGCCTGCTCTTATCAGGAGGCTAAGAGCTCTTCCTCGATTACCAATGCAAACCTAAATATATAATTTATTAACTGTAATTTTCCTATTTAATTAAACGTTTTCCATAACTTTTAGAACACCGATGATGGTTTAAGTTGTCCAGAGTAGATGCTGTGACATTTTATTTGTGTCTTATCATAGAAAACCGAATAATTACATGCAGGTTTTTGTAACATTCACTCCAAAAAAATTATGAGTAGAAAATGTCCATTTCTTTTAAATTATTAGTGTTTCATAAGGTACTTCACTTATTAGATAGAAAAATTAGGATGTCCGTCTCTAATGTACTATGCAATTGAATAGAAAAAAAAACATAATTAACGTGTTCCTGCATAATAAAATCTTGCCTGTCATATGTGCAAGACCTGCCAGAGCAGTGATGTTATATGAAGGCACACACAGGCTGAGCAGTTAAAGAAATGAAGAAGCTGCAGAGAAGTACACAGAAACAGCAATGTGTAAATGAAACTATTACAGAAGCAAATGTGTCTTTGGATGCATGTGGAATAAAAGGGATGCAGCTCAATGGAAACAGCTGCATGCCTTCTGAAGAGTCACTGAAGGGTCACTGTTTGGTCAAAGTTAAAGAAAAGAAGACTGGAAATGGTAAAAACTGACAATTATTTTTAGTTAATTTAGCTTGAAAATGGATTATTAATTTTTTGGGGGGATTTGAGGTTTCGGAGTCTGAGACATGGTGCCAACAGTTGTGGATGCTGAACGGTTGGAGTTGTGCTCAAAAAGTGATTTATGATGCTGCTTCAGGGAGATCCAGGAGGGAGAATAAGGACTGTTCCACGTAAAGCGAGGGCCACATACACACAGACAGACAGCCTGTTTGACTGATGCAGAGACAACAGATTTTTAGAGTTTGTGTGTGGGATTTTGGGAACTAGGTGTTCAGAGACTGTATCACCTGACAGCGAAGAGGAGCTTTCTGCTCCTGTACCTCCAGTCAGCAGGGCTTGACACCAGACGCTGCCATCCCTCCTGCCCTCCCACTGTCACCTTTATTAACAGTCTGCCAGGTGGAGACTTTCTCCCCGGTAGGGTCAGATTTGCTGATGTAAGTGATGAAGAGGGGTACAAAGAGCTAGTGGGAGGGTGGAGTTCTCCTCTGTTAAAAACTACTGTTCAGACTCAAAGCAGCTGTTCACACCTCTACGTTAAAAAAATCAAAGTTCTGGTTCTACTCTGTTGCTGACATGAGATTTTCTTCTTTAAATTTCTTTGTGTACTTATATACTTTGTAAAATGAACATACGGGTTATAATTAAGAAGCTAAATATTAAAATATACATTTCTATGATGTAAAGGTGTTGAAGCTTCAATGATTACAAAAAATCCCAAAACATTGGGGCAAGATTTAGAAGATATTGGAGCAAGAAGCGGGGTACAAAAAAAGCATTTTGTGATCACTTAGCAAAGCAGATATTAGATCTTCTGCTTACGTTATTTTCAGTAGCAGCAGTGAAGAGTTTTCTTGAAATCTCTCCTAACCAGCTTTGACAGAAGTCTGAATCTACTGCTGGACTGATTCATCTGGATGCTGGTTCTTCTCTGACAAATGAGAACGGGCAAATTGTCCAGCTACCTGCTAAGTTTATTGTAGGAAGACCATCTGGTGTGTCATTGCTCTGTGTGTCTACTTTATCTGATTCTTGTCTTTCCATAAATGAAATCATAACCTATAAACATCCTTTTTGGAAACATTTAATGTATCTTTGTGTGTCATATTACGCTTTTAAAACCTGGATTGTTAGTCCTGTTATATATATGAATTCATGCTGTGTCACTGTTGTGCGTACTGTGTGTGTTTTTGGAATGAAGTCATAGTGTGCTGCTGTCCAATAGCAGAATAACTTTTTACCATGTTTTTCTCTCCATACTTTATAAACACTTGACTGTATGAGCTGCCCATATTCATGAATATTAATTCATCTCTCTGGGCAAAACCCTGCCTCATATATCACATAATATACCCAAATCCAATAAGCTTTTTGCTTGATGTTGCAAAAAAAGAAAAAGAAAATAGAATTTATGATTAAGTTAAAATGATATCTTTCCTAAAAATTTTGCAAGCAGTTTATAAAAACTGCAGATGGATGAAGTCTTGATCAAAGATACTTTCTTTGAACCTATATTTACCTTATTTAGTAAGAGCAACAGGAACAGTGTCCTGAATAAAATGTGTTGTTTAAACTAGGGTACAAAGCTGAAGAAAAGCAGAAGGGAAGAAAAAGTCTGGTAACTATGTGAAGCTTTGTGCACCGACATGTTACAGTCGGTGACTTACCTACATTGAGTGGCTTTTCACAATTGTCTCAATTTGGAGAAACAGATGTTTGGACCACAGAGTCATGCAATTGATCAGTCTGTTTCCCCTTATTTATCAGACGTTGACACATAAATTTATAATTAATTGGACTAAAGACCATATCACTGCAAAGTTCTGTGTGAAATAAAGAGCAGCAAAGATAATTTGCTGGCAGAAAGACCTCTGGGAGTAAAACTAATGGAGTGTAACATCAATAAAACCATAGTGTCTATAACCATAAACCTCTATGAAAATATAGAGACTACTTTAGAAGTTCAACAATTAAGGATGTGGTGACTTTGTTCAAATCAATGCGTTCACCTCCAGTGACACAAAACTTCTGATTTGCTGTCAAGAAGAACAAAAATGTAGAATAAGTACATGGGGTAAGCTCTGTCTGCTTCAGTCTAAACTTGGCTCAGCTTTGAAGACTTTAACAGAGGCTGAAGTCGAGTCCGAAGAGACATTCAGATCCACTGATCTATAAGAGTCAAGGTCGACAGGGCATACCTTTTTTTAAATGATGCCTTAGCTGACACTGTCACAAGGGCTCACATGCATAGAGCAGCTGCATCCAGTCTTCATATAGAGATTTCTTCGATTTCAGGCAAAAATACCACAAGGGTGCATCCTGTTACATCATATCCTTTTTACCCCGTCAGAAGAACTCTGTATTATCTAAAGCATGTGCACTTATAACTCAATATATATTTTTTATTAACACAGGTTCATTTCATTTTTACTACAAACCACGCCGGCTGCGTGTTTGCATACACTGCAGTGCTGTAGGTGCTGCCACGCAGAGTTATGTGCGCTTCTTGTAGGCTGTCGCTGCACATCACATCAAAGCAACCCCAGCAAAAGAGTCAGAGCGAAGCAATACACCATCTGTGTGTTCCTACTTTACATTAGCAAGGTATAAGGAGTGGCAAATCACTTCTGTGCATCAGGGCCAAATTATGCTGCACATTAGGCTGCTGAAAATTGAATTACTGGAGATGATGAAAAGTTGAACTAGGCAGATTTAATGAAAGTTTCTGCAGGATTGAACAGAATTGTTTAACAATGTTGTAAAAGATTAGATTTAGACACAATGTAATTTGCCAGACTTAATAATGGAATGCTTCAAATATGGAATATGAAGCAATATTTTAAAATTATTGTCCCTAAATTTGAAGAATGTTTTTTTTGAAAATTAAGTTTATTTCACATGATTTTGTGATATTAAAAAAATAATAAATCAAAAGCTAGCTGCGTAAGTTGATTTTTGAAAATAAAGTAGAATGTATTAAAGCTTTAATGATAATAATAATGTATCACATTCTGATTTGTGTCATTTATGAAGTTAAAATGCAATAAGATGAATTAAAATGCATTTGAATGCACAGACTTTTAACTTGAAATAGATTCAAATCTCTTTACATGCCGTACTAGTCTTTCAAAAGTTGTGGTTTGTGTTGATTTATCTTTGTATTTATTTACAAGAGTAGAGTAGCAAAGTCTGAAGTAGATCTTAAAAGTAAGCATGAATTGTAATGAATTGTAGTCGTTGATCCTGTCAAGGAAACATAAGTTACTGTCTAATATTTGGGTTTGATGAACTGCACACTCTTTATATTTTTGATGAGTCTTTCTTGTATCGTTTGTTCTCATAAATCGGAAGTGTGAACCAGACAAAACCAGTTCCATCCTACAGAATAAAGACACGACATGTGACACGGCAAATGTCCTCAGTGCCATTTGATGTTTCCAAGAAGCAACGTTCAGTGGTTTATCAGGCCATTAAAAGGCGATCAAGCTCACCAAAGAACAGAGCACATCAGCTTTCCTATCAAAAACCAAGGAAAAAAGAAACTCTCCTTCTGTCTGCAGTGTATAAAAGTGATTTTTCCTGTACAGCTGAATCTTCTTTTAGACAACAAAAGCTCTGTAAGCTCTGTAATTCACAAGGTACTCTGTAATTAAAGGGAATTGAAGACAAAGGCACTGCTTCACTGTATCATGAACTACATACATACATAGTGTTTTTACAGTGAGGGATGCAACCTAATGGCAAATAAGAGGTTTTCTTATTTGTTTTTACGTAAAATGAAAAACAAATAACATATAACTTGTGCGGTTGTTTGGATCCTCTAATACCTGGAATAAAGGCAAACAATTGCATATGTTCCTCTTATGGAAACAGTTTAAAATAGAAAAATAAATATATATTTTGCTGCCTAGTTTGCCTCACCATGTCATGATCTTGGGCTTTTTGAGTTAGTTTTGAGTTTTGTTAATTATTTAGATGAGCCATGTTTCTGTTTTTCTTTTAGTGCAATCTTTCCTTAGTGACTCTTTTGAATTTGTGTTCATTTTTATTGTCTTTACTTTCAGAGAATCCTGCATCGCATCTTTTTCAAACCCCAGTTAGTCTTGCAATAACACAAAAAATGAGTAAAAGAGAAAAACCCAAAAAGTTGTGAAAAGTTGAAACACAAAAAGGTGACCAAAGACATCAGTGTGTAGAAGAATTATTTTTCTTTATCAATGTGCATATATATTTATTGTGTGTGTATATATAAGGTAGGAGTATACGAGAGGAGCAGAGAGAATGTGCTGCTCTAAACATATTTGCAGGGCCAAGGTGAAGGTCACAGCCGGCTTACTTCCCGCCACAGGGGGAGGTAACCTGAACCAACAACTGCAAGACGACAGAATGACCACAATCTACAGACTGGCTGGGAACTAGAAAATGAATTCACTCATGCCGGTGTCAACATGAGTCTAATGTAAGGTAAAATTCACAAGTAGAAATGTGGATGTTTTTTCATCTAAAATTGTAACCCATTCTTGCACACCTTCATGCACTGATGGGGGTGAGCTACCTTGTAGCCACAGGTGACCTAAGCTAGACTGAAAGAAGTGAGGCTGCTGTACAATCGAGCTCTATAAACATCACTAACAACAGGCAAAGTGAGTGAAGTGTCTTGCCCAGGGACACAACAACTGAGACAAAAGGAGCAGTGGCTGCAGGCAGCCCAGTGGTTACTGGACAAACTTCTGCCTCTAGAGCCACTGTTGCCCCCAGACTATTAAACAGGCTGTACTTTGTGGCTAAACTGTATCCCCTTCACTCAACACATTTATGAATTTTTGATCAAACTCTTTATTTGTAAGAGTGAAATAATCTTTTTTGCAGCACTGTTTGACCATACTCTTTCGAAACTGCTTTCTTTCTTTCTTTCTTTCTTTCTTTCTTTCTTTCTTTCTTTCTTTCTTTCTTTCTTTCTTTCTTTCTTTCTTTC
>CAEGAF010052018.1:0-36822 GCA_903067075.1 Micropoecilia bifurca
AGTCTTTGTTTTAAAGTATTTTTTCGACACTAGTTTATTTGACAGTAATCTGATAGTAAGGGGTCAGAGAGCGGAGACGCCTGGACCCAGCGACTGGAGGACGGAGTCGGACTCCTGATACCGCGGGCTGAAGTCTCTATATGCGGGGCGCCGCGCTAACCGCGCCGCGCAACGCCTCTATTGCGGGAGCCTATGCTGTAATTTACAGCTTCTCTTTGTTAAATTATTTACATTTTTATACAATTTGAGCTTTCTGGTGAACTCACCTGGACCATCTTCTTTCATTTCCTTGGAAAAATATGTGGTGTCACGTGATTGCGACTAGTCGACTGGCCAAGAAAAAAGTCATTGCAGAGAAGTGCAACCCCTAATTCCAAATCAGTCCTATTAATATATATATATAGTTGAGATTGTAACACAAACTGATAAAAAAAAACAGTTGGTTTCAGCAGTCCCTCCACCAGACAGGGCATGTGTTTTGCTTTGGTTTTTTTTTAAGTTTTGCAGTTTTAGACAGCTTTTTTCTTGTGTGAGTGAACTTAAATATGGCTGCTTGGCTGACCCCGGGTCTTTCATGTCTTTCAACCTTAACAGCTTAAAGTTTTTGGTTGCAACATGTATAAATGTGAAAAGCTCAAGGAGTATAAATCCTTTTGCACGGCACCACATAAACCACAAGACTTTTCTATCTAAAAGGAGGTCAAACATACTCTGTCAGAGCACCTTCCATTTACACAGCATGCATTCTGAGCTGTGGAATACTTTTATTTTGTTGTTTTACTCGAGTTAGTGAAACATCAGGTGGTGCTGCTGGTAAATTAACACTTACTGAGCCTTTATATAACAGGACTGAACTCTGGAAAATCCCATATTGTGATCCTTTCATTTTCAAACAAATCAGGTGGAATGTGTACGCGGCTGATTCCGCCCACCTCAGACTGTGCTCCTGCCAGTGTTTTGTTTTGTCAGTCCCTATTTTCTGGCTGCAGCCCAGAGGACAGACCACTCAGTGTCCTGACTGACCACTAACTTCACAGTGAGTGTAGCCGTAACAGCAAAGAGTTAGGTCTTCAGCTAAAGAGGGGAGGAGCACCAAATCTAGGGGCTTTACACTAAGAGTGAAAATATGGAGTAGAGATCATGTTAGCTTGCCAGGTAAACAGTCATTTAGGATGAGTCAGAATGCTTTGTTTTTCTCAGAGTGGGTTTGGTAGTAGCGGGACAGGAGCACGTGATGCTTTGTTTTGGTCGCGGGTTTACCCGGGCTTGGCGCAGACTGTGCTTTTGCCCCGCGTGCCGTCGCAGCTTCTCATCTTTCACACAAACTGATGAAAACAACCCAAACCAAAAAAAAAAAAAAAAAAATCTCCTGATTCTTTTTGCAGGAAGACCTCGACATTGTTTTACGGTGCAAAAAGAGGAACTGTTGACGTTTTAGTGTTAAAACGAGAAATGAAAGTCGCCAGCACTTCTTCACATGTGAAAATCCGCTCTCGTGGATCTCTGAGCTGGGTTGCTGACTCGTGGGGAGGGCAGAGCTTTAACGGGACTGCTGGCTGCCCCGGGCCCCAAACCACTGGCATTACCCAAACCCACATTGTTGTGCAATTCCTGCCCTAAAGCGATTAAACACGGTGCCTGTCAGACTGGCCTGGCATTATCACACCATCACACATTCACTCGACCCTCTCTGTCACACTCATGAATGCTCAACAGTGGAAATTTAAATCCATGATTAATTCAGAGTGAGACTGAGAGTATGGATTTAAAGATCTCTTTATGTCCTTTGTGGCTCCTCCATAAGGCCCCCCACCCCCTCCGCCTGACTTCTAGAGAGGGATCCATGCGATTCAGGGTGATTTTCTGCACAGACACATTAAGACTCATTTGTCTCCCAATGATTCATTCCTATTCTTGCTGTATGTAATTGACGCAAAAGATTAGAATTAATCACCCACTTAACCTGAAAAAAAAACCCTCAACACTTGTTTAAGTCTCGATATAAAGTGATATTTTTAGGTGGCAGCCGTAATGTGAGAAAGGTCAGTTGATGTTATGAGCCTTGTGAGTCAGACGAAAAGTTTCTATTCAGCAGTTTTTGCTTCTTTCAGTATTTAAAGTATTACTTCAGATGATATTTGAACCAGCACTTAGCTGTTCTTAAGTTCATGTCTTTGAGAGTGTCTTGCCCTTTAGCCTTTGAGCTTTTCAGCACTGCATCGCATTACAAGATTAGAGGCACTGAAAAAAAAGAATCTGACTTTAATCTAAGAATTCTCACTTTTTTTTTTCTCAGAAATCAGTCTTAGTTCTATGAATTTTGACTTTAAACTCAGAAAACTGCATCTTTGGAATCCCCCTCAACATAATAAAAAAAAATTCACTTGAACCCAACTTGTTCCTCCAGAAAGTTAGTTCTCTCATTTTTGGCAAGTCGTCTTTGCAAAATGGCTCAACCTTAGTCAGACAGGATGTAAAGTATCTTTGAACATCAGTTTTCAAGTCTTTCTATAGACTCTCCTTTGGATTTGCTGTTGACTTTGACTGGGCCATTCTCAGTCATGAATAAGCTTTAGGGGGGTTTTGCACCTGATAGTGTGGTAGACATGGTTCAAGTGGGGATCAAAATAGCAACATTCGTTACTATTTCATCTGGTGCACTTAATTTTAACACTGCACTCTGTCATTCAATCCAAGCTGTTTGAAAAACCTGCTGTCTACCTCACCTGTGGTGGCACTGTACCAAAAACCTCAAGAAGACATGAGTGTAAGTTCCTTCTTTACAAAATTTAAACAAAAATGGGTGCTGTCAATTTTAGCAGTTTGTAGGATTTCTCTTTTTCTTTGGCAAATGGCCATTTAGTTGTATTTTCCCAGAATGCCCTGTGCAATAGTCCCCTTCCTGCTTTTGGAGCGGTGTCCAATCTGCTTGGTATTCACATACGCATTGAACCGAACCAAAATCTAAGTTTCTAGGTGGAAAAGAGTTCTGACTGGAAACCTCTGCACTTGTAGCCCTCTGTGTATTTTTAAGATGGTTGTCCTGCTGAAAGTCAACTCATTTTTTTATAGTCATAATATCATCTGCTCATTATGATGATGTCACTACCATGTTTCATGTTAGGATGGTAATCAGAACCATCCTCCACAAAGAGCATTTTTTGCCTGTGTTCCTTTTTTATCTTCTCTGAACATGGAAGTGATTTGAATACTTCTGCAAGGTGCTACATTTATGTCTTTCGTGTATTTATTCAGGCGCATACTGTGAGCAGCAGAAACAAGACAAAGAAAAGTGTCAGATTAATTTAAAGCACCCCAGGCCTAGTCTAAGTCTATCAGTTTATTTTGTGTCATCAGCTCACAGGAGCAACATCAATGTCTTTTCTAGAGCCTATCACCGGCACCTTTCTCCACCTGCTTCACCTTTTCCTTTTGAAGATGTAAACTTCAAACCTCTCACTGCACAGGAAGCGGGCTCTTTAGAAAGCAGCTCAAGGTATGCAGCACCAGCGCAGTGATGTCATGTGCAGAGGAAGCAACAGGGAGCGCGATGCCAGATTCAGTGGCTTCTTCCTCTTCCAGTTTCCTTCATTTTTCAACATCCTTCATCTGAACTCTGCTGAGAGCAGGAAGTGAATCACTCCAGATGCTTATCCATGTAAATTCTCACATTCATTTTTTTTAGTTCACATTTGACAATTTTCCAAATAATAGTGTGTGGAAATTAGCTAACTATTATATTAGATTAGGGATATGACACTGACATGAACAATATTGCTGTTCACCTGTATTACATATTATAAATATTTCCTGACCTTTTTGACATTGTGGAAAAAAAAAACAACTGACATTGCTTCCTTGCTTCAGTGAAACATCCCACAATCTTGTTCTGCATCTCTACAAATACCGCATGAAAAAGCCCCAGTTATTCTTATAGGGCCATTAATGATATGTTAAAAATATAAATCGGCCAGTACCAATGTTAGTGGCGATAGATCCTGCATCTCTACATCAAAGTCTAAAATCAGACCATGCTTCCGACGCTAATCTGTATTTAACAAAGACTTCACTGACCTCTTTTGATCAATCATGTGTAATGGGCAGCACTTTGTCTTCCCAATAGCACACTCAGGACTTATTATTTATTAATTGCATTTATGATGCAATTTATTAATTGCATCATAAAATAAAACGAGCCTGATAATTGCCATTCTGATGATTAATATCGTCTCTTTAATTTATGATTTTGGTTGTAAATGGTTCTTATTTTTGTTTTATTTATTGTTTTTAGTTGTTGTAGGTGTTTTTCTTCCAGTTCTAGTTTTTAGTATTGTTTAAAAAATTATAGTTTATTGGTCTTTGAGAGAGACAAAATTACATTATTATGTCATTATGCATATATTACTTGACAAAGTTTGTTATAGTGCAGGCCTATTAGACACCTACCGGGTATCCCTAGGTTTCCCAATCTAAACATTGGTTACAAGATTATAAATATCTTCATAACATAAAAACCTGAGGATGGTCGGTCAGACCAATAGACCCAAGCCACCACATCAGCATCTAGCAATGGTCCACACACACAGTATCTTTATGAAGAGAGGGCAGGCTGCAGCCCAGCCCAGTGGCCGTGCTGATCAGAGGTAAAAAATATCCCCACTCCACAGACACAGCTCTGTCCATTTTACAGACTCACATTGTGTGGCACATAGCAACACATGCACATATTTTAGCATGGCAAGCTTAGCCAGCACAACTCAGTCCCTGTCTATACACATGAGCTGCATGCTGCTCCAGTCTGAGTCAGATAATCAACAAGCACGAGAGCGAACCCAACATGTGAACACAGAGCTCACATTGCTGCCAAGACACTACTTACATGAATTTGTCACTAATAACACTCACTTTGTATATAAAAAATATAATAAATGCGAATAAAGCAGTTGGAGTCATTTGATGCCAATTAGTCATGTTGCAAACAGTGGTGTATTTAGAACATTTAATATTAAATCAGTGTGACTTTATTAAAAAAATAAATAAATATCAATGAAAATTGTAAAAACTACTGCATAGTCTATATCTATCAAGTATATAAACACAGATGAAGTTGCCCCTGGCAAAAAAAAACTAATTGCATATTTTACACGAGGTAATCTCAATCAAGAGCCCTGCTTTGGTGTGTCCACTCAGGGTAGGAACATGATTTTTACAGCATATTAACATTATTACCTGTCCTCTGTCGTAAAACCTACAGCTACATTACATTAATATGCAACATTTTTTAACATTTACAAGCGAAAGTAGGTAACTTAAAACTGCTATCATCGGTGGGCCTGCTAACTAGTTTTCTCATTCATGGCTGACTCTGTTGAGTGGTGCATACACAATGGTGATTGACAGTGCTAAGACCCTCCTCCTGGATTTGATTGGTTGTTTCAGACTGAGCTGCGTATTTCTGCAGATGGCAGCTGGACCACAGGGAAGAAGCAGATGAGTTTGATTTCTTTCACAGATTTTCATGGTCGTGACCACAGGGAGGCTTTTCTTCACCAGGGAGAGTAAAGCTCCTCAAAGTTAATGAGAAAGTGGCAGAAGCTTAAAACAGGGTCATTCTGGGTGAAAGCCTACGAGACTAGGGCAGGTGTTGATCTTCCAAAAGGACAATAACCCAAAACATAAAGGTAGAAACTGCAGACCTAAATACAAATAAGATAAAATGAAGCAAATAAAAACATGTATCATTTCCCTTCTACTTTGTAATTTTGTGCTATTTTGAGCTAGTCTAACTTATAAAATGTCAATAAGATAAAAAGTAGTTCTGTAGTTTTGATGTGACAAAATGTAAACTTTTTTTGTTTCCAATGTGATCACAGCGATACTTCCTCAGCCAAGTTTTCTTTTGAATATTTTTCCAAACTGTCAGAAACCCAGAACATGAGAAGATTTATTTCTGTGTTTTGGGTTCCTAATGGGGTCAAGTCTTTAGTGAAGAATAGTTTGTGGGATGTACAGTAATTCCTGATCCATTGTAACCTCTCCGTGAAAAGGCCTACCTGGACCAGGCACCACTCTTTCCTTTTTCCTCTTGTTTTGCCCGGTCAGACTGGAGTTTTGATTAGGAAGTTGTGGCTCATGAACCCACTGTTTTCTCCAGCCGGTCCCTTGGCTCTGCACCTAGCAGGGTCTCATTTTGTGGTTGTTTTGCAAGTAAACCAAAGTCATTGGCGGGATCAGTATCAGGACCGGCCAGCTCTTCCTGTGTGAACACAATGTAGCAGGAAGTTTGCTAATAGCCAATCTGCCCCTTATACGAGACAGCAGCGGTCACAGCGACGATAGATCCCAGAGTGCCAGAGGCCTTGTGGATCCTCATCATTTGCAAAATTTGCTTTCAAGCCTTCTGCAGAGAATAATCACTTCTCATCCTCACCCGATGTTCTCTGCGGCTTCCAAACTTAGCCGACTCTGTGTAGGTTTGAGGAGAAACAGAGCTTGGATGCTCTGAAATTGCTTACTGAGGGTTGTGAGAAGGCGATCCTGCCAAGAGGGCAGTTGGTAAATACATTTGCAGACAGATTTGCTTCTGCATGACTTGTGTTTTCTGTCTTTCCATCTGCTCTTTACGATGGTCATATATCTCACCATCTGGTAATGGCTGTTGTAAAGAAGTACTTTCCTGGAAGTCATTGACTACTATTCAGGCTAATAGAATTGTAAAGTGAATTTGAGGGGCTGCAATGGCAGCTCAATGCATTGCCTGCTCTCTTATCTTTGGCGATATACACCGCTGGTCAGAAAATTTTATTCATTTATCACTGACATGAGCGTCGTTTTGCATTTTGGGTTTTTAACGATACAGTTCTTTCTCCAGTCTTTTGCTTTCTCCACTGGCAACACTGTTGCTTGCAGTATCAGTAACAAAAGTGAACAGTTTAATGATAAAGGAGGACTACCTCCAGATTAACTTCACATCACCCAACAGCAGGGTGAGTCGATCTTGAACACGGTTGCAGGTTCCATCATGAAAAGGCCTCCGAACAAACATTAAAACTGATTGGGTGCGATAAAACAGGGCAACATTAAGCTTCTGGGATGACCCCAACCTCAACTCTTCTGACAGTTTATGAACTTTGCTTAAAAGTTGCGTACGTGCTCAACAGCAACCATTTCGAAGGAAGACCACTACTTCTAATAACCCAGGTATGCATTCTTTATTAAATTTGCTAAGACATTGTTAAGCTAATGTAAGCAATGGTACATGTATATATTTGAGCCTGTTTGTATATATTTTTTAACCTATTTAGATTTGAGAAAAAAAATAGTGATCTCAAACTGTTAGCCAGTTTGTTTTTATTCATTGCAGTTTTTTATTCTCATTAATCTACATCCATAAAAAGAATGACCAAAATAAAATAAACCCCCCAAAATAAATATGATATTAATGCCTATGAGACATAAAACTGCTGATTGGAACTTTTAGTCAACAAAAGTGAGAAAGAGACCCTTTCGAAGCACGAGTGTGCAATCAGGTGCAGCAAGTAGTGATCTTTAACTAAGGAGCCTGAAGGAGCAACTGGAAATGATAAGGGATGGAGGAGAAATAAGAAACAGACTATTTTTGGTTACCCATGTCCTAGGGTCAGTTTCCATTTTTGTTCCAAAAGATTTCTTTCTGAAAGAACTTGTGGCAAAACAGTTTCCTTTTTATAGCTTTGCTAACAGTGACACATTTATACTCTGCTCACCAGACAAACCTGAGGCGCTCTGCTTTGCTGCTCGCTGCTATGCAACATTAATGACTACAATCATTTCCATTTTTCAGACTGGATTTTTTCTGTTTTTAATCTGAGGATGTAAATAATAGAAAAAAATAAGACCCGGGGTTGTGCATTTCCTGTGTTTGGCCTTTCATTTCCACTGCCTTTTTATAATCATCGCCTTATTGACTTTGGTAAACAGGTCAGTGATTTCAGTGATTACCACTGGACAGTTCAATATTGGTGCTGATGATAACCTATTAAACTGCAAACACATGAAGTCATTGCCATCTGTTCAGATTGCTTTGTAAGTGTGGTAATGTTATGGTGTTGCAGAAAGAAATAAATTGGATTTGCATTTGACTTGTTTACTTTGTAGAATGTCCTTTGGTGACTTTTAGTTCAGTAAAAAAATGAACTGAGCAAGTGCACAATTTCTTTGTATTTATGTATTGTTTATGTGAATTACGTTAGATTTAATTAAGTTTTAGGTTAATGAAGACTTAATGTGACTGTGTTTATGTTTTCCTACTACATCCTTCATGTTCTAACATTCAGCCTCATCAAGGAAAACATCAATATTAAAGTAAAGATATTTCTTAATTTATTAAATATTAAACATTTTATACGTTATAAAGCTTCAAATAAAATTTTCAAACTTTAAAACTTTTTAACATTTTGTTTTTCTTGTCTTTATTAAGGAAGAACTTAATAAAACACATTGTCACTTTACATACCTAATAGGTATCTTAAGACACCAAAGAACTGGACTCTTGGGTAATACAGTATAATATATATAGATAATTATCGCAAGTACATTCATCAGCCTGTTGTGAAGATGGTAGTACAAGATATGCTAAATATTATAGAAAGAGATGAATCATTGTGAAGACAATGAGTGAAATGTAGAGGTGCTACAACTGATTCAGTCATTGCTTTGTAAAAAATTATATCAGTCACTCAGAAATTGTTGTGTTTTTGTAAAGCTTTTTTCTGCCAGTTCAATTTTAGTTAATTATCCTTCAGGTTGTTGCAAAATGCAGCCTCAGCCAAAGGTTTTTGCTTTTTTCAACAAAAAGCAAAAACGTTGCTTTCATTTGATATTTAAAGTAAAATCGTGAAGATGTTCTTCAGTGCCTGTTTTATGTTATTACATAGCTTGCGGTGCTTTGATGGCCTAATGAAAATATAGGAAGTATAGAAAATCTTACCTGCTGGTTATCACTATGAATGACCTGAGAACACACACATCAACAGACTGAGAGCCCTTAGCAAATACAACATATTTTAGCCTATAAGTAGCATCCAAAACAAGACACGTTCTACATGCTAAAAGTTATACGGCTCGTTCAAGTTTGCTCTCTCTGTGTATATTCCTTTGAGAAAGTACACCCTTACCCTTACTCTTAAATTTCCAAAATCAGATATGCAGAGGTTAAAAACCTCAAAAGGGTATGACAGAAATATCTCCATTTTTTTCAGCCTTCCTCTTATTTCTTGAAAGTTTTGTTCTTTTACTGTGACTGGGCAGCTGAAACACAAGACATGTCTCAACTCTGCAATTTTCCCGAATTCGTATATGAATACCTTACTGACACTGGAAATAACTAACTTTAAGTATTCTTTAGTCAGTAACCACATCCACACAAGAAGAGTGTGGTGCAACCCTTTTACCGAGCAGTGATCGTGTTCAAACAAGGTGAAAGCACTTGAACTAGACAAAACATTTTAGACAGAATGGTATGAAAAGTACAGTAGCAAAGTTCAACGTGGAAAAACTAAAATTGCAATGAACAGCGACTTACAAAATCTGCTATTTGGGTGAAACCCAGCACATAGAACGTTATAGCGACTGCTACCACTTGAGTCATGTCACAACCCATCTATTTCAGCACCAATTCCATCAACATTTCTTTGAGTTTAATAATCAAACCGATCATCAGCTGGGCCTCCAGAACCGGTCAGAACCGGACCGGATCCAAAATTACCAAACCAAATACAATTTGATTCTGAAATCAAATTATAAAGTTTAGTTGGATCCTGCTTAAATCATTATAGCTAGATTTGTACCAAGGAAGAAATTATCCCAAGAAAACCAACAGATTGCTTTGAATCTTTATTTTGTTGAACTGCCTCATCCTGGGCAGGCACAAGGTAGATATGAGTGACTCATTTTTAGCAGAAAGAAACTTCCTTCAGAACCAGGCTCAAGATGAGCTGCACTGGGCCAGATGTAAACATTGACGCATGTGAGTTTGCAGAAAAGGTGACTTTAGATTTGACCAGATGCTACCGTTTTGTGTATGGTAGCATTTGTTCCTTTCCGCTCCATATTGTGGACTGTGAATATGATCAGAACGGACAGAAAGCTGCAGCTCGACTCATCTTTTGATGACGTTGTGTACTTTGCTGTCACTTGCTGTCTTACCCTCTCACCTGCAGCGACATGAGCAACCACATGCTGTTGTTAGGAGGGCAGACATGCTGAGCCAGTGTTAAACTAATAACAAGTTTGCATGCCTTCTGTCTCAACCGCACAGCTCCAAATGAACCAGACTCAGCACTAACCTCCAGACATGACCAGGCTGAAGCTTTAGGGTTACTTACTGAGGTGGTTGAAAATGGTCTATATGTCAGCTTTCATAGTCTCAGACATTACAAAAAAAATATGTAGTTCCCATGCAAAAGCACACCTACTGTTGAGGCACTTGCAGCGAAAGAGGAAAAAAATTCTGCTCAGGACAGCACCGTTTCTCTAATGACTTCAGTGGAACTAGTGCAGGGAAACCACAGTTTTCACTTTCATCTCTTCCATATCTCTGGGTAAATGTGTGCAGAGCTGCATCTGCTGCTGTGTGACATTGTACCTGCTCGCACGCTTTCAGTCAGTGAGGAAGGGAGCTCCACTGCTCGTACCCATAACTGTATGGGCTTTGCAGCTGAGGTTTCACATGTGGCTTCAACTGATTCAAAGCGGCGCTGCATGTAGGTGGTGTTGCGCTTTCCTCCGGGGATTTTTTTCATTAGACAAGTTGACATTTGAGCAGTCCTGAAAGTGTCAGCACCCAGGTCACTGTGCCAACAACTTTCTCTGGTGCATTGCAGTCAGTTTTCTTTAAGTACATGGCTTGAGTTTGTAAGAGAAGGTGAGAAGAAAGAGAGAAGAAAGAGACTAAGTGGAGTTTTATCATCTTGTTAGGTTTCATCATCTTTTTAGGCTACAGCCTCAACGTTCATATATTTTATTGGAATATTGCATGAAAGAGCAAGAGAGTGCAACAGGTGATGTGGAAGGAAGACAAAGAACGGTTTTCAAAATAACTTGCAAAGTAAATATTTGCTCTTGTTGCAGTCCTCAGCTAGGACATACGGAACAATCCTGGAAGGAATACATCCATTGAGAATCTGTTGTATGAAAATGTGTACAAACTGACTGAACTGGAACAGTTTCATGAAGAAAAAGGTTCATAAGTTGAAGAACTATCTTGGTCAAATGAGTAAAATTAACAAACCTTCTTTCAGATGTTAAGAAAATGCAGTTAGAAATTCTAAATATACTGCTAAATAAATAAGAAATCACAATGCTGCTCAAAGCCAAACCATAGAATTATACTGAATAGATAGGGTTTCGGCATATTATCAGCGATACCCAATCTAGAGTCGTTTGCTATATCAACACCAATACAGATACTAATATCAGATTGGTGCATCTTTAGATAAAGTGCTTTATCAATTTAAGAAATAAAAATAGATAATGAGGAGAACCTGAAGTGAAAATTTGGGACATTATGTAAAGGGAAAGAGACCCAAAAAGATCACGAGAACATGAGAAAATAGGCAATGGAAAGGTCAGAAAAAATGGGAGATGGCAAGAAGAAAAAAGGAGAAATGCAAATCCAGAGCGATGTACCAAACAGAGAGTTCTTTCAGTGGCCCTGCCAGTTGGGCAGTTTAAAGTTCGCACAGTGTGTTCTTTAAGGATCCAGGCCTTGGACACACACAGCTTACTCTGTCTCCATTTCTTCAGCAGCCTTCACCACCCAGACGACCCCTTACTACTTACTACATGTTGAGTCATGATGCATCCACTCATGTAATTCCCTTTCAGCCCCGCCTCGGCATAGTGAACATTACTTTCTTTTAATGCATGTACTCTGACAACAGGCCTTAGTGCCTGTTGCTAAACATAAACTCCTCTGGCTGACAGAAAGGGGATTAAATTGAACTTGCGGTGTCCACTTGGCCCGCGGCCTTTGCGGCTTCGCATTCCATGCCTTCTTCACTGCTTACCGACCGCCATGTTTCCTGAGGCAGGAAGTCAGCTCTGTTTCCTGTCACAGTCCTCTTTCATGTGGTCACTTCCTTCTGTTTTGCCAGTACTGTTGTGTTGACTCGGAGAACAGGAGGTGGTGCTCCTCACGGTGGGCTCGAGAACAACAGCGAGAGGTTTTCTCTCTCCGTATCTGCGGCTGCATAAAGTAAGCTCTCACGAAGGCAGTAATGTCAGCTTACGGCCTGCTTATTATGGCTGCGTATCTTAGTTCAAAATGACTTTGGGGTGTGTTGACTGGAACTTTAGCCTTCTCTGTCCATATTTTTCAGAAACTCATCCTAATTTGTTTTTTTTTTTGTGCCTCATTATCATCTATTTTTTTTCCAAGATGTCCCCCAGCTACAGTAATCAAAGTTCAACTATGTGAAATTGTGGGTTTTGTAACCTTGCTCAGGAATGTTGATTGTGATGACTGCCTGGCTGGGAATCCTGCATTTACTGTTTCCTAAAAGATACTAGCACGTTGGCGGAGATTACAATTGAACTTTGCACACAGTGATTAGCTGGAATGCTTAGATTCCTGTGTACTGCAGACAGAGATAAATCTTTGTCACAAAGCATCTCTGGTTCTAAAAGCAACACACTTTATTTCCTGTACCAGTGTTGAAAATGGTATGGTACCCCTTAAAATTAATACTTTGCGATGGTGCAAACATAAATTTATTGAATTTCATTGGAATTTTGTGTAATAGGCTAACACATTTTCTTTTGAAGGAAAAAATTGAAAAGACGGTTAACATTCTAGGACGGTCATCATCCTAGAATCCCTGAATTCAGTATACATATGCTTTTGGACCACATTTATTACAAATGGAAAAAAAATTAATGTGGTACAAAGGCACAACTAGAGACTTCCAAGAAACTGACAAATTGGGGAAGAAAAGATTTAATCAGAGAAGCAGCCAAGAAGCCCTCTGGAGGAGCTACAGAGATTTGCAGCTCATGTTCCAAATGACTAGTCTGCTACACGTCACGTGGAAAGAAGAAAAGATTGAACTTTTTGCCCTACAAAACATGGAAAGGGCTGTATGCTGTAGAAAACAAATCCTGGAAAGCACCCTGAAATCCCCATCACCATGGTAAAAATCTTGATGTAGCTGAAAAATGCTGTCGGAATGGTTTCCCAGGGAACAGGGAAACTGGGCAGAGTTGAAATACAAGGTCATTCTTAACTGAAACCTGTTAGAGGCAGAATCAGAACCAAACATGGAGAAGCAATGTTCAGATTTATGAACCATAAATCTCAAAGAAGCTATCAGAAACTGCAAAGCAGCTGAAACACTGAGTTATTTTAAATAAAACTAAAAACTTGTTTAGAATTGCCTTTGATTCATAACTGGAAGATCATCATATATGATGATGATTATTCTTGATGAATTTGACATGACAAACCTTATTTACTTGTTTCATAATTATGTTTTCATCGTGGTGCGCACTTTGAACTGCCTTGTTGATGAAATGTGCTGCACAAATAAACGTGAAACTTGAGCGGGACGGAATAATAAAAAGTTTGCGCGGCATGGATATTTTGGAAAACACTGTAGCCGGAGGGACTTTGATTCATATACGTGGGTAACTGTGTGTGTTCATGTTTATCCCCAGTTGCGTGTGTTTTTTAAACCACCATCACTGGCTGAGGCAGACTGTGCTGCAGAATCAAAGACTTAACAGAGCTGCTGTTTGTCGTAGTGCCATTCCACTAAAACACACATACACACACACATAGTGGGGCAGACGACGAGCGTTTTCCACTGGCCACACCAGACACCCCGGGCCACACTCCCCACACAGCACACCAAGTTCTGTTAGAGTTTTGGTATTTCCCATCAGAGCACTTTTATGTCCCCTCGCATCTGCTCACTCTTTTGCTCCATTCCTTCTGGACTAAATGTTCTAGATCATCACACCCTGCCTTTTAACTTGTGTCACAAGCCATAATAGATTTCTTCAGTGCTGCGACATTTTTCCTTCTCTCTCCATCCTGTCATCAGGATGATGGAAGGGCCGTAACAGGACATCCCGGCGTCTGCATGCACATTGCAGGCATTCCTTATTCCAGCACAGCTGAATAAAGCAGCACACTTAGCAGTCATGGGAGACGGACACTCATGACTAGACTTTTCTCTCTTTGCCTTTTGTCATAACTACTGATGTGCAGCAGCAGGAAGAGGAGAAACGGGAGAGAAGCATTGGCGAAGCTAATCGGGGAAGGGCTGTCACATAGCCCAGATTATGAAAACTAGCCCAAGAGAATTGGCTGAAGCAGTCAAGTCATTTAATTAAGGAGTAATTGCATTCAGTGTTCATGGTGGACCGAATGGGCCTTCGGAGGCTTTGAGAAGGGAAAGAAAGTGAATAATACAAGTGCATAGAGTGACACAAGTGGATAATGTTGCAGTACCTCACTTAAAAAAATTGCCATGAATCTGCATCTTTAAATAGAAACATTTCTTCAGCTCCTGTAATTTGGGGTTCTTAAACAGTTCGAAAGATGTGTTATTAGGATGCATTATGTAAAACTTATGACAAAAACAACTTTTTTTCTTATATCTTGCAAGTTTTCCCATTTCCAAGGAGCTTAGAGTCAGATGGCTTGACGACTATTTAACCCCTGAAGAACTGACAGAATCTTTCAATTTGCACATTTTCTTTTATGTTGAATTAACTTGGTGTTCTCTTAGTTTTTTTTCAGTTATGATTTTCTGATGACCACATTATATATTACATTGGAAGAAAATAAAACGTACAGAAATGTGGGGTTTATGAATTTTTAATACCTGCCTTTTTTTCAAACGGTACTTTTAATCTGACAAAGAAGTCCCATTGGATTGCATATTATAATTTACTGAATATGACTTTACATACAGGAATAGCCAAAATAGATCAACTTTTTGGTGCAAGGTATTATAATCTGTTGACCAAAAGCCAGATCTGCCTGTAGTTTGTACGATACTAATATTATTCTGATAAAACTTAAATTGAAGTGTGTAGTCAAAACGGTCATGCTTAGATTTTGGGGGAAGCCTGAAAACATCCCAGCTGTGAAGTTCAGGTGTGTCATCATCATGGTGTGTGAGAGTTGAGATACAGCAGTGGCTGGTGAACTTAACAAAATAGACAGCATCAGGATGAAAGAAACTACTGTGGAAATACTGAAACAGCAGCTCTGAAAGCACAAACGGGTCTTCCAAATAGACAATGATTGTAATAAAACTGAATTATGTGTTACAAAGTGGCTTAAGGACACCAGAGTCAATGCTTTTGGAGGAGCCATCACAAAGCTCTGATTTCACTCCTATAGAAAACAGAGCTGAAGAAATGTGTGCAAGCATGGCAGCCTACAGACCTGACTCTGCTCCACCAGTTCTGTCAGGATTAATGGAGCAATATTATTGTGTGATCAGAATATCCATTTATTGATACTAATTTGTGGCACGGGTCTTATTTTGGAGTTCAGAAGAAGAAGTGATGGCTGAGATGAGTAGAAACAGAGGTGAAGGCAGCACAGAGGGTGCAGACTACAAACCAGATGTGAAGCAGTGACTCACGGCGGGCAAAAGGCTTGATGACGTTGGCTGCTATGCACGCTAAGCTCTGCGTGCGAGTGTGTGTGTGCATGCGTGTGTGTGTGTGTGTGTGTGTGTGTGTGTGTCAGTGTGCGTGCCAGGACTTCCAGCCTTTCCTCCAAAACAACAAGCTTTACGCAGGCACTGTAATGTCTGGGTAAGGCTCATTACTTCATGTTTAAATACGTACAGAAAATGATGCGAAGGCAGAGCTGAAACTATTTTCTGAGGTTAAACGGTCACTTTAGCAGCACTTTGAGTCGGTGTGGAGTTTAAAATCAAACAAACAGGTGAAGTCCTGAGTGTTTTGTGACTTGGGCGTCAGAGTGCAGTGGAAGAGAAAGAGTGTCTCGCTTTCTGCGGTTTGCTCAGCAGACATTTACCCAATATTCTCGCTCTTTTGTTTGCCCTGTTTTTATAACGCTTCACTAGCTTCCTGCTCAAAAATTAGTTTTTCCATTGGTGGTGTCACTAAGCAACGTCAGAGCTTAGCATTAATGTGTCTGTAAGGAGGAAAGATTAGTCGGTTTCCTCCCTTTGAATTTGTGCTGGTTTAGACAAGACACAGAGTCAGGTGGAATGTGACTGCTGGGTATTTTTTTTTGTTTTTTGACAATAGCCTTCTCTGTTTTCCTATGAGCCCACATTGGTTCAGGATGTGTCGCTCGTGGAGTAAACCCACTGACATCTACTGAGTGTGTGCACGTGTGTTTTCTTTGGAAAGCAAACAGCATGGGATCGTTGAGTGACCTTAAAAACCTCTCTTCTCTCCTCATAAGTCAATTGTCAAGGCAAGCATGTTTTCAAGGGCCGCCACCTGTACGCACGGATTTACACTTCTGTGATAGAGCACATCTGAGGTGTTTCGGGAAAAGGGCAAATGTCCCTGTTTGTCTGCTCCTCATCGTTTCCTCTCCTTCCTCCTCTCTCTCCTGCAGAACTCCATTAGACACAACCTGTCCCTGCACAGCCGCTTCGTCCGCGTCCAGAATGAGGGGACGGGGAAGAGCTCGTGGTGGATGTTGAACCCAGAAGGCGGGAAAAGTGGAAAATCCCCACGACGCAGGGCTGCCTCCATGGACAACAACAGCAAGTTCTCCAAGAGCAGGGGGAGAGCAGCAAAGAAAAAGGTGCGTTAGTCAAGGACTCTTACATGTGTTAAAACGATTGTTTACAGAAGTTCTGACAATGTTTCAATGAATTAAAGTGTGTCATCAAAATAAGTGTTAGAAATTGGATCTGGTGTAGCCAAAAGTAGCCAGTAAGAATATATTTGAAGTCACATGTAGCATTTTGGACGAGGCCTCGGCCCAATAAGCCTGGTCCTACTTGTTACAAAAACAAAAAGTTGCTTTGTGTGTCGGAAAAATAATATGCCAAACTTGTTTTCTTTTTTAGATACATCTAAAACTGAGTTACATCCAAAAATCTGTCCGTTTTCAATTGGTGAGCTCTGGTCACTGAGTGGTTCATCAAAATGATTATCACTGATTCATTCAGTGCGTCTGTGATAAGAATGTTGAGAGATCGAATTTGTTGTTTAAACATTTTCTGCTGGTATTGAAAACGGTTTGCTATATCAAGAAACCTACAACACTTTTCATAGTTTTCTACGGTTTAGTCCTTGGAAAAGTCAGAATCACCCATTCTGACTTCAAAGAAAACCAGAAATTGGGTCAGGCAAGAAAAATCTGACTTGAACATCTTAAGACTTAAAAATAAATGGTCCAGTGAACCTCTGTTGAATTGATTTATAAACTACCTAACTGACAGAACCCATGTGTGTCTAAGGATGTTTGCCTAAGATCAATTTTGAGACCAGTTCATTTTTTTGTACTAATATAAATAATAATAGGTGTACATCCAGGTATGGTTCTCTTCTTTGCTGATGATAGAATTATTTATGCAAGTAGCGGTAGGTTTCCTTTAGTTGACGCTTCACTTCTTTTAAAGGTGTCTACTCAGATTAAGATAAGCTCTTAATCCCATAAAGAAAACAAATTTTCACATGTTTCTACCTGTTCAAGATCCACTAGCCTCCCAGATACAATATTGGAAGACACTCATTTGCAGAGTGTTTTGATTCAACCATTGATGTCTATGTCTTTCTTATTAGTTTTAGGTTATCCTTATATAAGTTACATGAAGCACAGACAGTTAAAGAAACTGTACATGATATACTGTGCTGCTCAGCACCTTGTTATAAGCATAAAAACTATTATTCACCCTTGAAAACTTTATGAGGGGCTCAAACATTTTCCAGTGTAAATAACATTCAGGGTTTGGGAAAGGCTCCCAAGTAGGCTAAGGAATTAAACAAAACTGCTCTATAAACACATACGTTCTCCTTTGATCTTAGATTTATTTACTTTACTTAGAATATAATTACTTTTTGTGTAAATTAAATGAACATTTAAATTAATTTCTCTATTTCATTGCTGAAACAGTGATAATCTCCCTTTGGTTTCTTCCTCATAGCTGTCACTGCAGGGTGGCCCCGATGGCAGCGCTGACAGCCCAGGTTCCTATTCCAAGTGGCCCGGCAGCCCAAACTCCCACAGCAACGATGACTACGATGCCTGGAACGGCTTCAGGCCTCGGACCAGCTCCAACGCCAGCACCGTGAGCGGGCGCCTCTCTCCGTTCGTGCCCGAGGACGACCTCGGGGAATCCGACGTGCACATGGGCTACCCTGGAGCTCCAGGATCAAAGATGACAGCCACGCTGCCCAGCCTCACCGAGATGACTGGATCTCTGGGACACAGCTCTGAGAATGTCATGGAAAACCTCCTGGACAACCTGAACCTGCTGTCGCCCAACAACTCACAGGTCGGAGGTGGGGCGACGACCCCCGGCTCCTCCCAGTCCTCCCCCTCACCGATGATGCAGCCGAGCCCCGGTTACCCGGCCTACAGCTCCCCGAGCTTGGGCTCGCAGTCGCAGCAGGAGTTCCACAAGTGCGTCTACGGCCAAGCTGGGATGAACACCTTGCCATCCATGCCTCTGCAGACTCTGTCAGAAAACAAGCCCGGCTTTGTGCCCGGCATGGGGCAGTACAGCTGCCCCGCCGGGCTCCTGAAGGAACTGCTGACGTCAGACACCGACCAGCACAGCGAGATGATGCCGTCAGTGGACACAGTGGTGTCTCAGTCCAGCGGGAGCTGCATGCTGCCACCGTACAGCAGCGGCCAGCACGCAGCCAAACTCATGGCAGGAGGGAACGCTCACCCGCACGGTCTCTCTCACCCCCACAACGTGCACAGCCAAGGCCAGGCCGCGTCACCAGCTATGAATGGCCGCTTGCTCATGTCGCTGAGCTACAACGGGGGTGGCGCGCGTCTACCTGTCACCAAAAGCCCCATGCAGATGCCGTATGGCCTCCCTGGGCACCTCGGTGGAGGAGGGATGCCCGGCAGCTTCTGTCCTCTCAACACCAATGGATATGGCCGAGCGGGCATGTCCGTACCATCGCACATGGAGAAACTTCCAAGCGACCTGGATGACATGTCCATCGAGAAGTTTGAGATCGACGTGGAGAGGGTGCTCCACGAAACTCTCATGGACGGCGACTCACTGGACTTCAACTTTGAGCCGGTCGTGACCCAGCAAGGTTTCCCACACGGAGTGAAGACCACCACACACAGCTGGGTGTCCGGGTAGAAAGTGAAGGCAATCGAAGATTTACTCAACTGACACAATGCTGTTTAGGCAGAGAAAGAAAATTAAATATGAGATTAAAGTTTCGTATCCCTAAAAAAAAAAAAAAGACAAAAAAAAAACATGCAGCAACATTTCTGCTCCAAATTTATACTTTCAGGCAACATTATTTCTGCAGACCCTTTATGGACATGTCAACTTCAGAGCCAATGAAGACAAGATCAGGATTTTCTCCAAGTGCCAAACATTTTGCCTTAACAAGAGAGTTGAACTGAAACACAAACAGTGTCTTGAAAAGGGCTAATACCCCTTAAAGTTTTTTTTTGTGTTTTATCACATTACAAACACATACTCAATTATATTTCACTGGAATTTCATGACAAAAACCAACACAATTCAATAGTGAATGTGACAAAAAAATGTATACTTGTTCAAGATGTTTCATTGCAATCACTTCTCTAGGTCCTTTATCAATTTTTACACATTTGGATATTGACATATTTAGAGACTGATCTTTATTTGCTCATTCATATTTGTAAAATAGCTCAAGCCCAATAAGATAGGATGGAGAACATTTGCAAATAGCAGTTTTCAGGTGTTGGATTTTATTATTGCTTTTTGACTGGTCCTTTCTAAAACATAAACATGCTCCATTCTGGCTTTGATAGCAGATTGAGGATTGTTTTCGTGTCACTAGGTCAACTTCTTCCCCAGACTCAAGTCTTCTGTAGACTCCAGCAGTATTGCTTTTAGTATTGCCCTCCATTTTTCAACATCCATCACCCCAACATGGCTCAAAAATGCCTCCCGACAGCATGATGCTGACGGCATCATGTTTCAGTATGCATATATTTTCCAGAGGTGATTGGCAGTATTAGAATTTCTTCATAATTCCTGCTCTGTATGTATGTCAGAAAGTTTACGCCTAGTTTCTGACCAAGAGCGGCTTCTTCAATATAATCTGTCCCTTTACCTGTGGCAAATTTTAAACATTGCATTGCTGTCTTTCAACAATGGCATTATAATTGCCATTTATCCATTAAGGCCAAAATTTATTCTCTCACCTGAACTGTGGTACCTGTAACTCTTGCAGAGTCACCATGGCCTTCTTTGTATTTGCATACGATGCAAAAAAATAAATAAATAAATACATAAATATTCCATAAGAGCTTTTGATGTTTTATGAATTAATTCTGATTCTTGCTCACTGGCTTGTTGGGCATGTTGATTCTTGATTTTTATAATGCTGTAAATAAACACAGGTGGACTCTATTTAGTGATTAGGTGAAGGCATTCAATTGGACTAGATTTAATTTAGGAAGCTCAGACTAACGGTGGCTGAATACAAAAGCACACCACACTTTTCAGCTTGTTATGTCTAAAACAGTTTATAAACTTTGAGTTGTTTTCATTCCACTTAACATTTATGCACATTTTGTGGTGGTTTATTGCATAAAATCCCAGTAAAAACACATTGAAGTTTGTTTTTGTAACCTGACAAAAAAATTGGGAAAAAGTTATAGGGGTATGAATACCTTTGCAAGGCGCTGCATTTCCAGTTTACACGCAAAAAGTTACGGACACTGACAAATACATCTCGTCATCATCAGCACAACAATCAGAAGATGGACACCTTCTCAAGCTGTTTGTAATGTTCCATCAGTCAAGCGTTTTGTACCAAAAAACTGATTTCAGCTTCTGACGAAGGATGAAGGTAACACGTCTTGTATGTTTTGGGACTGAAGTGCTTAGAAATGAGAGATTTCTCGGTGGACTCAGAATGTTGTTACATAAGAACATGCTTGTTGCCTGAGTGTACATAATGTAATCGAACAGTTTGTAATATTTTTTCCTTGTTTCTTTTTTTTCTTTTTTTTTATTGAGTTTGTAAATACTGTTTACAGAAAGGAAATGAAAATCAAACCAGCAGAAGTGAGCTCAAAAATTTAAATGAAAACTGGATCTTTTAATTACACGTTGAGTGAACAGGTCAGTCAGGCTGATTTCTTGTACATACTTTGAAAATGTATATTAAAATGAAGCAGTACATGTTTACTAGATATAGTATATATTTGTGAGCTAAGTTATTTGAGGTTAATATAGATTTACGCTGGTGCACAAACTGCACTCGGACGTCAGAATCGTTCTGAGTTATTCGTCACTCTGAACCTTAATACCACAGGGGCCTATTTGTTGTGCCTGAAAATGTAGATTTTTGACTGCAGGCTCAGATAATATTGTAAATGTCTACGGTCCAGGAGATGCTCAAATACAACAGTCTTGAAGAGAGAAAAAAATTTCTAATCTCCATTTGCTTTTCTGGAGCTCAAAAAAAAAAAACTTTGTAAAGTGATGTTGCTGAGGTTTACTGAACACACATTTAGTGCTGTGAATGTTACTAGTTTCAGACAGTTTGGATGAAAGAAATTTCCTAGCGCTGCTGCTGTCATTTTCACGCAAATAACCAGCCTGTGCCAGAGCTTTGTTGTGTTTTCTTTCTGGTGTCAAAGGTTAGAGTTGATCCAAAGGAGCCCTCTGATGCTGTCTTTAAGAACAGCCTTACATCTCTTAATCTGTCCTCTCCTACCTCTGCTTGTTGTCGTCTCTTTAAATATTTACATGTCTTGATGGCACCTAATTTTTGTTTATTAAAAGGTTTACTAAATTTATTGCCCCTAAAAAAATGCCACTGAGTGTTAGTCTAATCTTAAGCTTGTATATTTGCATTTTCTCGCTGATCGCTGGACTAACAGACATTTCATCTCAAAAATGTGAATTTGTCTGAAAACATGACTTCATCCAATGAAGCCGGCACATTTCGTGGCGAAAAGGCAAAGAGGATCGGGAATAAAAAGGAATTTAATAAACTAGGTTTGACAGTAACTTTAGTAGTGGGATTTACAGTGCAACCCACGATTATTGGCAACACCTGGTAAAGCTTTGTGTAACAAATCCTTTTTGCAGCAGCAGCATCTTTTCATACAGAATATATATTTTTAGAACCAAACTTTAATTTGATTGCATTTATTTAGTAGAGCAAGCTTCCCATATTAAAAAAAAAATCATAGTTTTAACAACTGTTAAACTTAGAATAAACCTTTACTTATTTAATTTATTTGTGAAGGCAGATGTATAGTGATCATCACACACCAGGACGTTACCACAAAGGAATGTTTAGAGAACTTTTTTTTAATCAACATTGTTTATTTTTACAGTTCCAACCTGTTTATGAGTTGCAACAGATTCACTTACATCTAAATTAACTTTACTCGTCTTAAATGAAGTTTGTTAAAATGTATAGGTTTTACACTAAATCCACTTTCAGGTACTGCTTTAAATGGCACTCATATGGAGATGGTTATGTTTTTCAAATATCTTAGCAACGTAACCTTTGATCCCCATAAGTTCACATGACATTCTTATCGTTTTTAGATTACTTTCATATTATTTTAAGGTTTTTTTTTTGTTGAACATGTTTACCAGGGTTGCAAAATTGTGGAGGGTGCTGTATCTGGAGCATGACAAGAGTTAATCTCGTTTTGTTGAGGACTCTGCGTTTGCCGGTTTTTATACAAGTTCTTTTAACATGACTTCAGCTTTAGAAACACAGATAAATGTTCTGTGAAAACTTCAGTTTGAGCATGTAAACGTAGTAACATTTTAGTACAGCCAGAATAGTCAAATCTTAGAAGACTAAAGCTAAATTCTTAACCCTTTACAAAAAGCAGAGAAGCCCTCAAAGAAGCTGCTGCTTGGCCTGCATGCCAGGCATTGCCTTTCCTTAATCCCAAACATGCCATTATATGTACTATAGCCAAATTTGCCTTTGAAGTCAAAGCGATATATTCATCATGTGATGTGTTCAGAACCATATATATAATTTTTATGTGAAAATGTATAAATATATTTGTGCCGGTCACTCAAGTCAGGATTAACTGTATTAAATCTATGTAGATTTACTCTAAAAGCTAAAGAGCTGTACTAAGTAAATTATATCTCTACATTTTCAGATGATTAAATCTATGCATTGTATTCCTTAATTCTATGTTGCTATTATATTTTCTTCTTTTTTCCCCCTTGAACTTTTAACAAAAACTATTTTATTGTAACATAACCCTGTGATGTTATGGTGTTGTTCTTGTCAAATCTTTATGTTTCTGATAGTTATATGGGGGAAGGGGGGGATGAAGTTTATTTAGAAAATAGATGATGCAGTGATCGATATGCTAAGCTTTTAACTATACTGTTTTTACTGAAATTATCAAAGGTTTTTAGAAAAATAGCAACAAAAAGCAAATTACTTAAAAAAAAATTGTGAAGTTATGTTGCATTTTGAAAATACACAATATTTATTCATCAGAGAAGTCCTGCTCAAGAGGCATGTTTTGGACCAATTTAGATGATGCACTTTTACTTACATTTATTACAAAGGGCTCCTCATAACAAGAGGAAGAGTTCCCACGTCATAGTTTAGAGTCAAAATCTGTTACATTTACTTAATTAAGAAAAAACTGAAATTGTGAAGTCTGATTTGTAATGATAAGAAAATGTAATATTGTTTGATATCAATGTTTTCAGATCTAAATAAATGTACTTCTGTGTAAAAAAATATGTTGGAATTTTCGTTCTGTGGGCACAAAAGTCATTTGAAATCTTGTTTTAGTTTGGCGCAGCCAGACTGTCGCTGTCCTTGAAGAAGAAAATGAGATGACCCGTAATGCTCAACAAAAGTTCAATCCCTTGAACTTTTCCACATTTTGTCACATGATAACCAAACATTTCTTTCTTTTGGGGTTTTATAGGACAGAGCAACACACAGTGGTGGTGCACACACACACGTGGTCAACATCATCTGCACACCTCTATCACTGAATGAAAATTCCACAATTGTCACTGAAATAACTTGAAACTGACAAAAGAAATAATAAATGAACTAAATACTAAGAAGTAACTAATGAATAACTAATCAAGACAGTATGTGGCATTACTTTTGAAATGTGTTTGGACAAAATCATTTTACAAACTACTGAAACAGACCTGGACAAAAATGATAGGATCTATAACTTCATATTTTGTTGCACAGGTTTTTTTTTTATGTTCTTTTTTTTTTTTTTTTACAAAAGTCAAGCACTTTATTTATCTGTCAAGTTCTGCACCTGTCCACAGGTGATGTGGTCCACTCCTCATGGGCAAACTACTCCATTTTCTCGGATTTCAAGGGTGCCTTCTCTAGATGATGCATTTCATCTCTTTCCACTTTCCACAGACCTTCAGTAATGTTTAGATCTGTTCAGTGTCTTGTTTTTAGCTTTTCTTGGGGGTTTTTAGTTATGTTTTGGGTCATTATTTTGTGGGAACACCCTTGATCTGTGACTGAGACCAAACTTTGTGACACTAAGCAGACGCTCTGCCTGTATGTTCATGAGATTTCTTCGTACCCTGCACAGATTCAAGACGCTCTGTGCCAGATGTAGCAAAACAGCCTCAGCTCACAACCAAGCTTTCTGCCTTTATCATCTTCCATGAAGTACTTCAGTACAAACGGCGACAGATTGACACCATCTCTATGGTGGTGACAGCACCATGCTGAGGGGAAGCTTTTTTCAGGAGACAGGTAAGCAGGTTAGTCTTAATGGAAAGAAGGCTGGAGTTAAATACAAAACAATCCTGGATGAAAATTTGTTATAGTCTGTAAATTGCTTGAGACTAAGGAGACAACATCATACAGCTGCAGCAAGCAATTTCACAGGTGTCACACTCTGGTCCTTTAGGGATATAATTCTGAAACTTCTTGATGTTTCCTTGTTTCAACACACCTGATCAAGCTGGTAAAGAACAATGAACAAATTTTTCAAAATCAGTCTTCAGAAAAGCAAAAGTAGTTCTGCAAAGTATTGGTTTAATCAGCTCCATAGAGTATAGGAAATAAGTTAATGTCACACAGGCATACAAGATCTCCCCGCAAAAATTGAAGATTTAAACCACATGCAGAGACTTCTTTTTTCCCCCAAAACAGAAAAATCAGTAATCTTGCTTTGCTCCCATTTCTGGCGTCTCATTGCTTCCCTATAATGATTCCTCCTGGCTTTTTCTTACAGCCACATTCCTCACCATGCACCCCCTACCCATGAACTCATTCACCCCAGACAGCAAACTGCACAGCCTCTCTGGCCCCGTTGCCTTTGAGTTTGACTTGAGTAAGAGATAACCCAAAACTATAAGTCACTAGGGACTAGACATCTGAAAATCCCTAGCTTATAAAAAGACTTAGTCCCATTCCTGCATTTTATGTTTAACAAAAACATTTAAATATGGGGCTCTGCTAAATCCCTGTGGCGTGATACAGAAGCTTGAATAACATTTGGAACCAACCTGTCTGAGTCAGCCTAGGTAGAGACTTTCAGAGAGGTGGCAAAATGCATACTTCACCCCCCATTTGCCCAGGAAATAACATAGTGTTTGTGTTTCTTTATAGTGCAAAGAAATGTGAGCCAAGTTTTGGTGTCAGAGCAAAGTGGGAGGGAGGCCGGAGCAAAGAAAATGCGTGTGAGCACATAGCTGAGGAATGTAGGCGTGAAGTCCTGCCAAAGGCATATGTGATCCCTATATACCCCTGGGTGCCAGAAGACAAAATGTGGTTAGATGACTGGGGCCATGTCAGGACACAGACGTAGTGTGAGGACGTATGATGACACAGACCTCAAACTCTCTCTGCTCCGGGTGGACTGGCCCATTTGGTTCCAACTAGAGTTTCCTTCAGCTCCTGCTTTGAATTGAAAGAAAATAAATAGAGTGTTGTCACTGTTTTGTAACGCAGTGAATTATGGCCATTAGGAGATCCCCAAGTAAATAAATCTTACATCTTCAAGCGCTGATGCCGTGACCATCTGTTCAATTTAGTTTCCACACTGTCAGTTGGGAATGTTGTAGGAACACATTTATGGCTGATTAAAATGCCAGCTTTTATCTGGACAGAATTTACTGTTAAAATTGTGTCTTTGCACTGAGAACCAAAATGGAAAATCTGTCAAAATGTTTGAAGTTATTCAAAGTTAGTGGCGTTTTCTTTTGGAATCATAGCCCAGGATGGATGGAAGGATTTTATCCATTTGTTGACCATCTTCATTTGTCTTTTATTTTATAAAGGCTGTTACAAGTTTTTTTTATACCCTTCTCCTGACTGATCCCTTTGTATATTGAGATCACTTTCATCGTTTGTGACCTCTCTGCAATTTATGGGTGCCAATGTGAATGAGCAACCTGAGACAAATCTTAAAAAGTCAAAGGAAGTTTATATCAGGTTAATCAGATAAGAAAAACAACATGTGTTTTATAAGTTTGAATGGAAGAACATGTTTTTCTTGTTTTAGTTTTGAATACTTACGGATTTGCTTCTTATTCGCCTGATTTATTCACAATGTGTCTTATTAAAGGTGAAAAACATTTTAAAAGGATTTGAAATGCACAAATAGTTTTTGTTCACTTTTATGACAAAAAAAAAACCTGCAGAAAAAGTTAAAATTCTTCATTATCCCACGTTATCTATGTGCTGCATACGGTCTTAACGGGTTAAAATATAAAAACACAAAGCATTCTTTCGCAACTTGATTCTTCTTCTTCTGTGCTATGTCGAACATATCTTTCCCAAGTCTCGTACAAGCCTGAACGTGCATAAGACAGTGTGTTGCTCCGGGAGATCCGTTGGGATCGACACAAATAAGTCTCACAGAGACGTCAGGCCCAAAAGACATGGATCAAATGGGGACATGTTACCAGCAAAGTGCCAGTGTGGAACACAGAAATCACCACCTTTAAAAGACCCATGCTTCATTTATGAAAAAATAACTGAGAAGAATAGTTTTTTTTCCATTTAATTTCACAAAAATATTTGGATTTAAAAGATTTTTTGTTTGTTTGTTTGCAGTTTCTCTATTTCCCTCCCCCCTGACACCATACTCTGTTTTAGAGCAGGCGACACAAAAAGGTGAAGCAATAGGACTGAAATTCCTGTTTAAATCATGTGATATGTTATAACGTCACATGAAGCAGAGAAGGCAAATGCTAGATTTTTATTTTTAGGAAGCAAAATTCCGGTGGCTTATGTCTCAAAAACTCTCATATCACTCTTTCTACAATATTCAGCAATCAATGGTAACGTTTTCCGTTGGCTGCATTTTTAACAGACTGGACAGTCAAACTAGATCAAATTATTTAAAGATATTGAAGAGCTTTTCATTTCGTCAATGCCTCGCTAAAGTATGAAGAGTAAGAAATACACATGCTTTGCTAATTTGCCAGTTTATTTGGCACATGTGCATCTTTTATTTGGCATATCTCTTTCTGCATAAATCTGCATAAAGTCTATCACTTCACAGTATCTTATTGAGATCAGATTGGATGAAGAGCATCTGAGAGCAATTTACAAGTCTTTCCCTACATTCTCCATCAGATTTATGTCTTTACTTTGACTGTGCTATGCTAACACATGAACACGCACTAATTAAAACCATTTCATTGTTCCTCTCGCTGCATGCTTAAATTTCCAGGATTACCCTACATTTTGCTCTATCCATATGCCCTTCAACTTTAATCACCTCTCTGTCCTTTCTGCAGAAAATCACAGCATGATTTCCCCACCACTGGTCTGCATCAGGATGCGACATAGTGTTAGTTTTATGCCACACATAATCTTCTGTGTGAAGGCTGAAAAGTTTAATTTTGCTTTCATCCATCCAGAGCACCTGGATCCACTGGATTTTATCAGACTAAATGAGAGAATGAATGCAAAAGTACTTAGCATTTTTTAGCTTTTTTGTTTACAAGAACAAGAACTATTTAAAACCATGTATCCTGTCCTTTTTAGTTTAAAATGATAGAGTAATTGAGGTTGCTCTGTCAAATAAAATCCGAGTGAAATATGTAGACGTTTGTGGTCATAGCGTGACAACGCCTGAAATTGATTAATGAGTAGGAATGCTTTTGTAAAGCACGGTTTTAAAGTTTTCACTGCCTAAATGTATGAAGCACTGCAGAAGACTAATGCTGCATTACAAGACATCAGTGGGTCCAACAGCGACTGCTCTGGAGCCAGCAAACGGTATAAAAAGACAGAAACACACTGAACTGGGAAAAGAAAAGGAGAAACAGATGTAGTTCCGCTGTTTAAAGTTAAAAGGAGACAGCCCAACATGGTGGTGTGATTTGTGTCCCAACTTGACCTTTTTTCTGCAGCACAGATAAGACGCCTAACAGGCATGACATACGCATACTGATCTGACTCTGTCTGCGTCTCCCTCACTTTTTTTTTTTTAATCTTTACAGTTTGTGACCGCAGTGCCCACCATTGCCGTTCTTCCCTTTGTAATTTATGCTTTGCTAGAACTGATTAGCCCCATATGAGTCAGGCTTCCAGGTTGGTTACATTCCACATCAGTCTTAGCTCCTTGCTGCCTTTGTACTGTGCCACACTCCTCCTCAAAGAGCCCCTGTTAAATACCTCCGGCATTATTTCAGTATCTATCATCAAGGCAGAAGATATACATCCCAGAGAGCTTTGTTTATGACGTGTGATGCACGCAGTGCCGGGCAGTGGTGCCAGACAGAGCAGAGTCTGTGCGTGTCTCACTGAGGACCAAAATATGTCAAAGCCAGCCCACACTGACATCTCAAGAGTGGGTTCATTAAGGGAGTTTCTGTCTCACTCGCAAACCCTGGAGGTGCTGAGAAGAAAACGGACAGATGTGAGTTTAAACTGTTCATATCTGATGGATTAAATTTGACCGTCTGAGAATATCTTATGACTAAGTCAGCATCGCACAGAGACAATGGTAGCCCTTTTTCTCCAGCTATACCACAGGCGATGGTTGCTAAAGTCCGTCTTTGTGTTGCTAAAAGCTGTTACTACATGTAATGGGTGTCTATTTGCGGCTGTTCGCTCTGCCTGCCAATGGATCGCCCACAGGCATATTCCATGATTTATAAGAAAAATGCTCCTCTCCACCCAAGCCTGGGTTTGAGGTTAGCTGTGACTGGCACGCGACTCATGGCATTTCCTCTAGAGTGATAGTAGGAAAGTCAAGAGTCACACACTGGCAGTGTCAAGAATAAACAAGATCTTGAAAAGAGAGCAGGATGTAAACAGTGAAAGCTGTGTGGCATAGATGAGAAAAACTACAAGGAGGGAAAGAAGGGAGGGAAATCTGGTTGGTTGACAATATCTTGCTCAAGTCTTCGTACTTTTTAAGCTTTCTGTGTTATATTGGAACATATTAGATAATGATGTCTTAGGTATTTGGAAAAAGGGAGGAAAGTAATAGTTTTCACATGTGTGAACAGATAAAAAGTGCTATACATTTGTAATCAGCCTCACAAGTCAACACTGTGAGCCACATTTTGCAGCAGTTTTATTTGCAAATCGTTTGGGGTTTTTTTCTACCAGAGTTGAGCTTTCTGCTCATTGTTTTGCAGAAAAGCTCAAGCTCAGTCAAGCTGGATGAATTTTTCCATTTTTTTTGACTGATTCGGAACTGAATTTAGGTCTGGACTTTGATTTGGCGTTTCAACACGTGAATATGCTTTGATCCAAACCATCCTATTTTAGCTTCTTCTTTATGTCTTCTCTAAGCTCACAATGTTCTCTTCCTCATGGCTATTATTTGTTCAGATTATTTTTCCACCATACATGGGGTTGCTCATTAAGGCCAAACCGTTCTTTGTTGGTCTTGTCCAACCAGAGCAGCTTTTTCAGCATAATGTGGAAAAATCTTTCTTGTGGATTTTTTTTTTCTTAGCAATGACTTTCTTCTTTCTTGCCATTCTTCTGAAAGAAACGAGATTTGTGGAGACGACAACAAATCCTCTCTCTCAACTTATTTTCCCATTTGTAGTTAGCAGTTGTTCAAAACAGAAAACTGAATGAGTGTTCCATGAGATAACTGTCTGGGATATTGTTTTATAATCCAATCCTGTTTTAAACTTTTCCATTGCTCCAACCCTGAACAATTTGCTGTGTTTCTCAGTCTGAATGATTTAGTTTGTTCACTAAAGGTCTCTGAAACTTCTGACGCTTTCACAGAACAGCAACCTATACTGGGAATAAATTGTGCCTCTTTCCCCAGGTTTAATAAGTCTGTAGGATTTAGGGACACTTTGTTACACTGAACTTCATTTAGAGGTATCAGATATTGGGGCAATAATTGGGTTACATAGAGACAGATGATTAAAGGGAAAAAGCTGAAGGGAAAATAAGACTAAAGGGCATATAAAATAATATATTTTACATAAAAAATATAAAAAATAATGTATTCTTTCTTCCATGCATGCTACTTTTTGTAGGTCTAATCCATATAATTCCAGTGATACACTGGTTATAAAGTGACATAATGTAAAATTATGCCGTTGTAAAGCATCTTTAAATAATATAGATGCTCATCTGTTGAAACATAAAAAAAACATCACATGCGTAAGAGTATATTTTGTAAAATGGAATAAAAGAAACAAAACACAGTTGAAAGAAGGATTAAATATTGGCTGAAAAGTAAAAGATCACAGCGCACTTTGTTTTATGTGTTTTCTGCGTTTTAAATAGATCACATATTTTCCAACTTGAAATTTAAAGTACTGCTCTGACTGAGTGAACGTGTATATTTTTAACTGCAAACAGCAGAATCCACTCACATTGTGTGGTCCGTCTTATAAAACAAACGTAAAGAGTAAACATTGTCAGTCAGGGAAGAAAAACAAATTCACAACTTTTCGACACATACTGCATCTTCACACTTAAACAAAAAGTAAAAACCACAAGGTCTCAAGATTTCAGCGTGTGATGATGACTTGGGGTTTTAGTGCATGAAATTTGAAGGAAAGCGCCTCAAATAGCATTTTGAGTAGCAACCTAATTCCCATACACTAACACAGTGGTGCTAGTTTTTTTTTTTCTTTTTTGCCTGCCTTGAGATGTTTAGACTGACAACCATCAGCTGCGGTTCCTCGGTTTCCACAGAAAGATGTCCGTTCTCACTAAAAGGAACACCCTTTTTACCATGTTTTTCCCATATTTTCCTGTTTGTCTCTGTGGACTGCTGTGGGATAATACATCACTACTATAAAAACAAGTCTTCTTCTGAGACATGCATATGGCAGGTTATGCACGCATTAGTTGTGCAGAAGAAGCCAACAATGCTCAACAAAAAGCCACCAAAAATGGAGAGTGTAATGCAATGAGGCAAGATATCAGTGAACAGAAGATTTAAAATAAATGCTCTGTTTTTACGCAATACAATGTGTTTGAAATGATTAGGGATCCTTTGATGACACTTGGGCATCATTGAGCCCTGTGCAACGACCCCACAGGTCACACAGGACACTGGATCATAAAGTTGCAGGTTCTTTGCCAATTCTGAGCTTAGAATCCAACATGGCTGGAACACATAGCATAGCAAAGGTTGCAAGAATAAACTGTTTATTTCCATTTTAGATGCTTTTTCTTTTTACCACATCAAAGAAACAGTAAACATGAAAATGTTGGTTTTTCAATACAAAGAATGGGGAACATTTTTATATTGGCTTGTTTATAAGTAGAAGCACTACAACAATGAAAAAATATGTACTAGAATGTACTCAACTTGGGCTTGACTTCATCTAAGCTAGCCTAGATAGAAAAACTGCAAGAAGTCCCAAAATATGACCCCAATTTCTTAATAAATCACCAAAAATGTAACTGAAATAGCCTCCCTCTAATGTCTGCCATGTCTCACCAGGAAAGTGGGATAATGCAAAAATGTCTCTGCCCACATTTTCACATTTTTTCCTGGTCTAACCTGAAATGTTAATGTATTTTAATAATTTGACTTGACCAGAACACATTATTAAACCAATCTAAATGGTTGCTCTTTAGTTTATTCAGAGGAATCAGAGTAATCTGGATGAAAATGTGCACCAGGCCTTTCAGGTTTGCATTTGAAAACGAGAAAAAAGAAAGAAAAAGCACTGAAATTTGTGATTGCAAAATGACAAAATGAAAAGGCGTTCAAAGGGATATGAATACATTGTCAAGTTCATGTAGATTATTATTATTTTTATCCAGATTGGATTTACAGGTAATTTGTCAGCCTACATAGGAGTTGAAAGACTATTATGTTGAGTGTTTAAACATGACTTAATCTAACTGAGAAAATCCCTTAGTTAAATTTTAAGTTTGTCATATTCCATGTGTTTCAGTCGCCAGAGACAGGATAAAGACAGTTCCCTGCTGCTCCAGAGGCTCGTTCACCCGCTGATGAAATTATTCATGAGAGCATTTAATTCTGTGTCCCTTCTACTCTTGTGTGTCATGAGGTGTTTCGGGCTTGTTTACGTTTTATCTAGGAACATATCGCTTACCTGAGCACCGACCTAATAATATGCATTCAGGGTACGTGTGGGCGAGTATCAGCAGGACATTTGAAAACAACACCATCAACAGCGCTGAGAGCGGCTGGCAAACACTGACCGCTGATCCTGACAAAGCGGCGTTCTCGTGTAGAAAGCCTGGCACTGAGCTGTGAGTCTGAGCGGTCGATCGGGTTTCAACCACAGAATTTATCTCGTTGCTGTTGTGGATAACAATTCTGACAAGACAGAGCGACATCGTTCATTATAGTGCAAGCTCCTTCTAAGGACGGCCATTTCGCTTTGTATGCACTCCTGTTTACATGTGTTAATTATGAATATATGTTGTAAGATTACGGGCTTGTGCAACAGAAATTGAGTTAAGTCTCAATTTATTCCACCACTTAAATGACAAGAAACTTGGGTGACACTTTATTTGAAGAGGGGTTAATAAGACTGTCATGACACTGTCATAAACACCTGTCATGAATATGAAAAGGCCTTGATGAATAATTATGACTGTTGTCATAAAGCGTCATTCGGTAAATTATGAAGTTTTGTCATATCTTGTACATATTTATAAAAATATCCTTGTTTTTCCTCGTTTTAAAGTTGTTCCCAAATTTTAAAGTTGGTCTTTCCTGGGTAAGAAGATGACTGAAAATGGCCTCTGATGCCTTTATGAATATAAAGAAAAGCACAGCCTGAATGGGAGTTTGTGGCTATACTCTCCACTGGTTCTCTGCAACTATTCAATTATGTTTTTGTTGTACAATTCCACTGTTTACCTTAGGAATAAGACTTTAAATTTTCATTAAACAAATAAGAATTAAGCTTAATATGCTGATCAGATCAAAAACCTAAAATTTATAGGAATATCTTAAGGTAGGATTCAAGCTCAAGAATTATCTAGAGATTCTCATTCAAGAAATGCGCTTGCTAAGGAAGATTAAACATCAACAAAAGCTTGAACTTTAAATTCTCTTTTTGTGTGGTAACTAGTGGACACAAAAAAATCCCTCCTGCAGATCCAAGCTCTTAACTACTACCTTTAACAATGAGGTTAACCCTCATGTGGCTGGCCGAATGCATGTGCTCTGAGATACTCAGTTATTGACTCGGAGTTCAGGGAGGGGCTCCAAGTCAATAAGCTGGCCTGCCCCATGCTGGCTACGCTACACGGAGGCCTGGTTGTAATTCGAGGGACAGGCCAGGGCATAGTGCCAGGGAATTAGGGAGGCGGGTGGCAGGAGACATTTTAATTTGTGCTGCCATGTGCAAAGGCATGCACCTCTAGCCTGGGTCGGTTCCTGTGATTAGGCCGGCCAGCGTATTCCAGGAAGAGGAGGAGGTTGGAGGGGGTGGGCAGCAAAACAAGGGGAAATGAAACAAGACCCAGGAAATGCTATTGACAGCTCGTCATGACGTGTCTTAATATGATGACGTGACGTGGTGTTCGAGCAACGTCTCACCTCCTTCAAAACAAAGATTTTCATAGGGAAAAATCCACATGCCATACACACATATATTACACAATGACCAGAACAAAAACTACAGTGAACATATACTGTAATCAACATAATAAATATCTGTTTATATATGAGTTGCATGCTTACGCTCTAATTTTAGTTCAGTCACAGGTTATATAAAAGTTGGTTTAAATGTAAAAGTTCATATTAGTAACAATTGCACAATTACTGTAAGTTAAATGATCTTATTAAATACTCTAAGATCTAACAGTTAAGATAAATAAATCATGTCAAAAAGCCTCTAGACAAACTAAATGGATTCACTCAAAAAATAAACCATATTTTGGGAAGTTTAGCTCATTGTTGATTATCTAAACTTGCCCACATCTACAGACAGGGAACGCATTTATAACCTTTAAAAAATACTGAAATTGTGACAGATTGAGAATCCAAGTGTGATTAGATTGCATCTTAAGGCCACCAAGTCTCCATAGCAACCATTAGATAATATCTACATACATTCCAACCAGATGTTTGTTAAGCATGCCAGGAAACAGATCATTTTAGTCCTACCAACACAAACGTGGATTTTTTTTAGGCCTATCAACACAAACACAAACATATGGATTTTTAACTTGAACCATGCGGTCAAGTCAGACTAGACATTTTGGCAGCAATCAATCCAAGTGTATGTGACATAAAACAAAGGATGAGTAAGTGGAAAAGCAAAAACAAAGCATTGATGTAAAGTTGTGGGTATGCCTGTCTTCCAAAAGCTCTTGGACTCTTGTTGGAATCATGGAGTTTCTCAAAGGGTGTCCTGTCTTGTTTGGTGCCCCTCCTGCCCTGGGCAGTTGCCAATTTCGCCTGTATCAGAAACTCCTCTGCTTTGGAGGGAGCTGCCAGATCAGCACAGAAATGCTTTATTAGATATAAAATCAATCTTTTTTGATCTCCCAACATTTCCAAATATGCCAAAAAGTTGAATTCATGTTGCTATCATTATGTCTCCCTCTGTATCTGATGTTAATGAAATAAACTGAAATAAACTTGAAATAGTTCAGTGCACTGAAAAAACCCCCGCATGATTCTAGTAAAATGTATCCTGTATAACATGAAACCTTTACTTGGGATGATTTACCCTCTCACAGGTGTGAAACAGTTAAGTCCTTGTTTGATTAGCTCATCACTGGATGAGTTTGGTCCTGTGGGATGAGCTGCAGTGTCTCCCGGCTCTGACAGGGAGGAAGGACATTCACATCTCCACGGTTACAGACTCCCATGAAACATGCAGAGATAGCACTACAACATTCGCAGTGTCATTTTTTTTGTCGTGTGCCATTATCAATATTAAGCAAACATTTTTATATGAATAACAGGTAGCAGACATTGGGTGTGCAATTGACACCAAACTGTGATAGATGTTAAGTAATCCTGTGTGGCAACTGACAGAATTCACAGGAGGAATCTCAGGTGCAAAACCACATAAAAATTCCTGTGTTTCCTAGACGATGGGATTATGGGATACAGACAGTGAGATGTTTCAGAAGAGCCTTGGTGTAAGAGATAACCTTATGCTCATTAGTGAGGTGAGGAGGAGGTAGCAATTACCTCTCTTAGTCCCTCAGGAAGACTGTGGCAACTCTAAAGGGCCTTGTTAGATATATGAGACATTATGTTAAGTCATATATCCTTCCAAGTAAAGTGTCTTAGAAAAGTACATGGAACTGATTACTAAATAAGGCATTAAACATGTTTTTAAAAGAATATTGGTCTGATCTAATATTCTTATTTTAAATGTCACTTTTTATTAGCGGTAAGTAAAAAAATCATCATAATTAAAAGGAATAAATGTTTATAAACATCCACTCATCCATCAAAACCTGACCATGACCTAGTCCAAGATCAGAGCTCAATACAACTGAGAATGTATAGCATAATTTGAAATCAGTCTGACAATGTTTAGCTGTCATGCAGAAAGAGCGGACAAATATTCAGTTTATAGATGTACAAACCTGAGACTTAGATCTTAACTAATGTGGCACCATCATTAGAAACCAAAATTGTCATTTCTATGTACCTGCTTGAAAAGATAGCAATGAATGAAAAGTTAAAAACTTTTTTGCAATGTTTTCTGCACTTTGGTAAATGGACTGAACTAATATAGCGCTTTATCCAAAGTTGGAATTGAACCTGCAACCCTCTGATTACAAGATGACTACTCTACCCACACAGCCACAGTTGCCCTAGGGAAGTTATAAGAACTGAAGTTTGAGCAAAAAGGTTCTAGATTCCAAACCAATATAGTGAAAATGTTTACGTAAGTGTGTTGTTTTATTATTATTTTATTTTCTGAAGTACAACTTCTTTGGAAAATCCCCAAAAAAGTGCATATTATATTAAAAATTAAAAACAGAAAGCCTCTGTCTTCAACGTATTGCTTTTTTTTTTGCTGTTGTGTTTAAGTTTGTCGTTAGAAATCAAAAGAATAAGACTGACGTGAAGACAGTTCAGTGCTTCCTAGTCATAAATCAATGCTAGAGCTGAGATAAGAAATGTGAGTCTGTGTTTGTGTGCCTTGAGAGAAGCCGAAGCTGTGTGTGTGTGTGTGTGTGTGTGTGTGTGTGTGTGTGTGTGTGTGTGTGTGTGTGTGTGTGTGTGTGTGTGTGTGT
>CAEGAF010052031.1:0-37059 GCA_903067075.1 Micropoecilia bifurca
TGCGTAGTTACCGTAGACCTGTTGTGGCTCAATATTGGTCCATATATAAGGCGCACCGGGTTATAAGGCGCACTGTCGACTTTTGAGGAAATTTAAGGTTTTTAGGTGCGCCTTATAGTGCGGAAAATACGGTACCTAAAATATTCAAAATCAACTTTCATGGATTTTAAATGTTACATATGTATTGTCGCTTTTCAGGGGTCTTTTAGGTGCATCTTAACCAAAGAAAAGATAAAATAAAGAGTCACAAATGTGAAATATATTTTAGGACTCTTTATAAATTCCCCCATTTGTGCTTAAACAGCTAAGCTTTCCCCTCCCCCATTTTTCAAATAAATTAAAGCAAAGCAAACCCCTCAATAGCCAGCAAAGTCTTCACATCCTCAGAAAAGGACTGGGAGGTCAAGAGTCTTTTGAGTTAATTAACCTGCTTCCTTATCACCAAAACAGTACTCAGTTGGTCCAAGATCAGAGCCCTGTGGGTTTATACCCAGACAACAGGTTAATTGCCTTCATTTCATACCCAGGTGTACATCAGGTTTGATTAGACAGAAGCTCCTTTAAGTTTTGTGTTTCTGTCTTATGTATGTTGATAATGTTTCTTTGGTTTTAGGCAGAGATCTTTCTTGAAAGTCCAGACTGTAAGGAAAACAGGCACATAAGGTTTAAAGGCTTCAAATCAGGAGGCTATAAAGCTCTTACATTGTTCATTATTAATAAGAAAAGCAACATGTAGTGCTGATAAACTACACGGAGCTTCATGATAACAGCTGAAGTAAAGATGCAAAAGTAAAGCCTTTGGTGCGACGGCTGCCTTCCGAGTGCCTTTGGGATGCGGTGAACTTCCAAATCACCAGGAAAGGTCATCGAAAGAGAGATAGAGATCATTTCCATCTGGTTTCTTATTCCGTCTGTTGAATATTTAATGGCGAAGGGAAGAAAGTCCAACATAAGCTTTGAGGATATCTTCCTCCTACACTTTTTTCTTTCTTTCTTTCTCTCTTCTATCACATTCACTTTCTGTTACTGTTTATTTTCTTTCTCCTGAATTTTTGAAGTGTCTTTACATTCTCCCTCTTCATCTGACTATGCTGCTCATTCGACTTCCAGACTCATCTGTGTTGCAGAAAAAGGTTACTTCCAATGGAAGCATTCATGCTGAGCAAATTTTTGAGTAAATTTACACTCCTAGTCCAGTAGGTGGCGATAAAGTAGTTTGTCAACCATCTATTTTTAACGCGTTAACTTTTGTGGTCCAGCGATTTGACAAGTTGTATTCCCCTCCACCTTCTCCCCCGTGGTTTCGGGAACTTAGAGTTGATGGGACACCCTCATCACTTCCCCATTGTCCGACCGTGACATTTGCCGCAGTCTTCTTGGGCGTACCGACACAACCGCTCAGGTTAAAGTCTAAGCTAATCATTTTATTCTGTTCTCATTCCCTTATCTTCCTGTTTTTTCTGCCTCCTTGTGTCAGTAGTGACATGTTTGATGGTGGCTCACACTGTTCAGTATAATGGTGGGCAACACAAAACTGATAGATGCCAAAATGGTACTCATGCATTGGTTGTGAAGTTTGGGCTGTGTGAATAGAGAGGTGAATTCCTTCGTGATAAATAAAATTCAGACTGGTAAGAGATTTTTTTTTCGAGTGGGAAGTGTTATAAAAAAAACAGACCAGGCAACCTCAAAAATAAGAAAATTATCAAAGCATGACCATTTCAAACATTTATTGGGAATTCCTGAAAGCGAGAGCAATGAGATTCTGAATCTGGAGCTGTTCTGCCAGACCGACCTCAAACACTCATATTTATAACCGAGTTGTTTAGAGAATGTGGTTTCTTCTCACTCAAGGCAATTGTTAGTCATGAGATCAGCGTGGCGTGAGTCTCTTACTGGAGTATTCTGTTTTAAGGAAGAGGCAGAAACTTATTTTCAATGAGCTCTTTTTACAAAAGCAGAAGCATTTTCCATGACAAGTACTCGCATAAGTGAAATTTGTATGTGAACAAACATTCTGACTTAATTTTGTTTTGCTTTGCCGACTAAGATCAGACGTTGGCAACAACTATTTACAAGTGCGGGCAGCACTGTTTGCAAGAAGGTTCTCGGTTCAATTTCCTGCCCAAGACTTATATTGTTCATTTTATCGTTTGTAATTCTAGGTTAATAAAGTCAGTCTTTACGTTTTAAAGGTCCTTCTCTGTCTCAGGTTAGACAACACCACTCTAAATCGTTCTGTTTGGATGGATTAATTATTCCTGCTGTCCGAAACTCTTCATCCTTTTATCATTCTTTCATACCTCGTCTGACAACCAAACCTGGCCTTGACATCAGCTAATCGATCGTCACGATCATTTCTAGAAAAACTGAACCTACTAGATTTAATTTCCAGGAGAGACAGTCTGATGTGTGCAAAAGACACTCAATATGTGACACATATTTAATAAGGATAAGTATGCCTGTGAATGAGAGCAGACACTGAACTACGTTTACTTTGTGCAACCCGATCAATCATCAGGCTGCACAATGGGAGAGTAGAATAACCTTACTGGTTGGGTTTTGGGTTTTATTCAAAGATCAAAATAAGATCATTCAACATAAGAGGCAGGTCTTCATAGGCCAAAGAAGACTTCTTTTGATCAAAACAGGCAAGGTCATAAAAATATTGAATATTTTGAAGACTTAGGATGCTGCCTGTCCAGGATGAGAGATTCTTTGGACTGATCTAAAAATAAATTTCAAAGTTAATAGAAGGACATGAAGTGGGTTATGTAAATCCTTCTTCCCATAAATTCATGGTGCACTATGTGGAATCCTAAAATTAAAACAAATGTTTGTACATGTTGGCATCGGAAGGTGAAATATGTCATTTTCTTGTCAGATACAGAAACCCCCCTCAGGATAGTTTGTGTTCTCCATTGACTCCCCCATCTTCATTTGCCTGGTTTTCCATTTCTCTCCCTTGTGCTATAATCGTTATTTTTAGATGGGGTGTTGGGGAAGAGTCTGCGTTCTTCCTTCAGGGCGTTCTCAGTGACACCTATCTATTTGCATTCAGCCACTTGGCAGCTGTAAAGACCAGCTGGTCACTGATCTGCTCGACAGTCTTTCCTTATTGTCGTCCAGGGGGATTTCGGACGGAGTCTTGGACCCGTTCCTTCTCCGGTGACATGCAGGGATGTGATCCCATCATTTAGAAGATGAGATGCTTTACCGGCAGATATCACAGAAGGACTCCTGGTCCCTTAAGTGACATAGTAGTAATAGTGACGTGACTTGAGGTAAAAATAACAAGTCGCCCACAGATTCACTGCAGTTCTCTGTGGGGATGTTATAGTTATCAAAGATGTTGATAACAAAGAAATATACCAGAGGACTGTCTGAGTGGTAGAGGAAAACCAGCTGCGATGAACAAAGGTTGGTAGCTTAAATTGAACTGGTGGCTTTTTGTTGGTTTTCAGGTATTCCAATTCCAAGATCATCCTTTTTGATCAACAATAGTCCCTGAAATCAATACTCAATAAGCATATATTGTATAATTTAACACTGGTTGTTAGTTTTCAATTGTGTTATATTGATGTCTATGAAAAGAACTTATGCAGAGAAAAATTAAGGTGAATCTTAAATCATTTGGCAATTCTCAATCACTGTATTAACTATCATCTGATAATCGTTTTAGAATTTATAGAAACAAACCAGGTCCTGTTGTTGCTTGCATACGGACTCTTATTTTGAAACGCCCACCAGATACATCTGTCTATTGTTGATCATATCTTTTATATCAGATCAAATTCCAAATCAAAAGATTTCAAGCAGCCTGGTTTATTTAAAACCAACTGAATTAATTTATCGCCTTTATTTTACTCTTTTTTTTTTCTTTTTTTTTTAGCATTTAGCATGTAGCATTTCATTTTCAGAGCTTGGAAATAAGGAGCGGTAATGAAGAGAACATTTCTTTGTTTTATTGAGAAAATGCTCTCGTTATATTTAATTTATTATAATTTTATTAGTATTCATTTTATTATTTTTATTTTAATGATAAAAATGTTATGATGAGTTTTTAAAATCTCAGTTTTCTTGTTTTAAAGTGTTTTTGCATGTCGTCATAATGGAAAAGCTTTCTCACTTAAACAAATAATGCTCTTTAACTAATATTCAAGCTCTGGCTCTGTAAGTTGGTTTTGAAGCGCCTCAAATATTTCAAATATTTTTACATTATAATTTTGATTTTACTTTGAAACCGTAACCAGATGTACTTGCTGGTTGTATTTTCGCGATAACCTATGTCGCTGGTTTCAGGCAGTGCTTTGTATTTAAAAAATAAAAATAAAATAAAATAAAAAATGACCGCAAGATGCGGTCAGTCGTGCGTCTTCCACAACTTTTATTATGAAGCTCAAACCGGATGCAGTCGCTGTTGCAGAGCAAGAACTTGACGCCCCGCTGTTTAATAATCCTCCAACGGCGTCTCTGAATGTTATTATCATCGGGAGAACGGCTGAATTGAGGCTGAGGATTGAGACAGAAGCAGCGGGAGAAATGACAGCGTCTAAAGATCCGGTCAGGAAAAAGCCGAAGGACTCTCAACAGGACGAGGTAGAGCCACTGATACCCGCTTTGTTTTTATGAAAATCTCCTTCAGACAGGCGTTACAGCAGACACCTTAGAGCACTGATACAGCAACACTATGGGATCAGATTATTTATGAGCATTCTACAGATTTATAAATCACTATATACATATTTGACAAATGCAAAAAAAACAAAAAAAAAACGCGTATTCTCTAAATGTAGAGTTTTAATATGCAACACCATGCGTTTAGAAAGAGTGTTCTCCACTTGTACGAGTGGAGTTGGGGTTTGAAATTGACAGTTTTCAAATCCCAGGTGGAAGCTGCAGCTGCTGCATCACATCCAGCCGTTTTCTATCTCACAGGCTGATCTGTCTGCAAGCTGCAAAGCCTTAAAGTCTGTCAGCAGCAGCTATCAGCCTCCTTCAAGCTAAACCAGAATGAGATTTTAGGAATATGCTGTCAACGGTGTCTTCAACAGGTTCCAAGAAAACATAAAAGAAAAAAGAAAAAATGACTTATTCTAGACAGGCAGGAGAAAAAGCAGGTGTTTTCTTGGTGTTACTGTTTGGTATAATTGTGACTGTCAGTTTACTACAGTTGATCTTAGAGGTGTTTCTCCCTTACTTGTTCATTGACTAAAGCTTTAGTTTAGCTCCTGGTTGTGTTTGTTCAAGACTTTCGACCTTTGAAAATTCGTTTATGACTTTGTGCTCAATTTCATCTTATTTTGTCACATCAACCTTTTATAAGTACACAGACAGGTACTTACATGATTTGCAAGTGGAGGGAAAATTATACATCCTTTTTAATATATGTGCATACTTTTGAATAAAGTTGTGGTCTAAGTAAATACATAAATCAACAAATTGCCCCCTTCGTATTGCTATAGAATGAATAAAGCAAAAGAAAAAAAAAATCACTTATGAGAAATAAGGACTTGGGTCATTATTTTGGGAATGTGATAGTATATGTAAATACAAAATGCTTTTACATGCCTTTTTTGTTTAGTCTTTATTCATAAATATACTCTCTTCTTTTAGAATTTTACTTATTTTGTGTGTTTCTTCCCACTTGTTTTGCCAAATGTCTTCCTGCCTTTTATACCAAAAGCAAATATTGAGTTTTAGTTCTGTCCTCCAAGTCAACATTTATTCAGTTTTAGTGAGAGAGCGGCAGGGTTTTTTTTATTTTATTTTTCTTAGAAAGACTGACTGTGAAACTACAGAGAACATTATGAGTTAATTAGTATTTTTTAAATCATTGCCCAATCTTTAGATTTATAAAACAAAAATGTGGAAACAAAGGTTTAAACATTTTGTTTTCCTCAAACTCTTGAAATGTTTTGTATTAGTTGTGATGTTTTAATGGTGAAAAAACATTTTGAAATGACTTACATTTTACTTATTCCTTACACTTTCAATTAGGGCTGTATGATACAATAATCTCACAATACGATACGATACACGATATTCTGCCCACGATACGATATATGTTGCGATATTCAGCGAACGGTACAATTCGCTACACCTTTGCAATTTTCTGGACGATTTTAGAGGGACAGAGTGATTTTGGTGATATTTTGTGACTGTTATAAAGTTGGATTGAATTAATTTAACTGAAACTAATTAAAAGCACCGACTACACAATACCTGGCTCTGGTTGGATACGGACACAGAATTAAAGTGGACAGCTGGACAAAATTAATCAAAGAAGTGGTGAGAAAACATGTTTCTTTTAATTGAAATAGTACCAACTGTAGCTTACATGCATTTGTAAAGTAAATAAAATGCACCAAGTATCTGCTCTGAATAGTTTGATGCCTTTTAAACCTTGACACTTAACATTTGAAGGAATCACTCTTAAGCCTGATGACCTGGTGAAGCAAGCAATGAGTGAGAAAGGTGACAGTTGGATGTTACGATACTTGCAGATGAATATCAATTTTTTTTCTAGGAAAGAAAATATCGATATATAGCACAATATCGATATCATTATACAGCCCGACTTTCAATACAATTAAATGTTAGGTCCTCTAGACTAGCAGGGGGCACTAAACAGCAGCAGCGTTTATTTTGAAACTCGCCAGATGTGGTTGTTAGTTTTGAGCAACAACTTGGATTTCAAACTTCTAACTAGTGATAGAAGTTTTAATAGATAATAGATATAGCCTTGTGAGTGAAGTGGAAGCTTTTATTTTGAAATTTTTCATAGTTGCACATGTAAATTCTGAATCTCTAATCAGAGGTTGTTGTCGGTTTAAGAAATAGCTTTTATTTTGAAACTAACTGGAGCCAATTACTAGTTTGTAGCAGTATCGTTAAACCTGAACATTTAACCTGATTAAATTGTTGGATTTAAAGTGCAACTTTTACTTTGGAAATTCTAACAAAATTCTAGATAACTATCAATTTTTTTTAACTTTGTCATCAACAGGAAAATACGGTTTCTTCCAAAAACAGCACTTTTAACTTGTTCGTCAAAATTGTCAAGAAGAGACATAATGGTGGCAAAACTAAGAAGTAATCAATTAAGTCTATAAAATAATAAAACAAAAATTCATCACACTTAGTAATAAAGATGTTAAATGTCAAAATGAAACTTGGGGTTTCATTAGAAACAAAATATGTTTTCTTTCTGGATCAATGTCAAAATAAAGTAGAGATATTTGGTCTCTATTCAGCACCGTGTTTACAGGAAGTGGTGGCCCCAGATCAAATTCTGCTCAGGGCCGAGGTAATGTTTTGACTGGCCCTGCTTGCAGCATCAATCTGCATTTCATTTGCTTTCAGTCGTCACAGTTAATCTGACAATGATCTGCCACTCTGCTTTGTTAAGCTAGACATCCTTGGCTGATTTATTCTGGAGTCTATGTCCAGTTAGGAACATGTCTGTCCGTTTCCAGCTTCCCATCATCCAAGCTTGAGGCGAGGTTGAAATTTTCGCCGTGTTTTTGTGTCCTCACACACACGACAGTCACCCCAAAAACACAGACAGGCACACTTGCCTTCCTCGCCTGCTTTGCTTTCCGCTGATTCGAGGCCGACGATGACGCCTTTGCAGCGGACCGTGTCTGATGGCGCGCATGGGGATCACGGCGGGAATTAGCTTCGAGGTGTTGAATTAATGCTTACAGAGGAGTCGATGACGGCTCAGCGAGTGTGTCCAGAAAAACTCCACCGATCGCCGAGTGTGTCGGTGGGAATCACTTCCTCTTGCTTCATTGATTAAACGCTGTGCGCCTCAGCAGCTGTGCGTGTGATACGGGTTGCTCTGTGCCTCGTTATCCTCACGGTGTGGATTCTGCTGGTGTACTTTGATTGAAAAAAGCAAACAAACAAAAGAGCTACATCAATGTTGAAAATGTTTAATTCAATGTTTCATTGAAAACAAATTTTTTCTTACTACGTCCGAAATGACTAAGTGATAAATTTAGTAATATTGTGAAAGATTTTCAACTAAATATATACATGTAAAACCCAGGTGTCATCTAAACTTTAATACTCCTTGTAATTCTCACAGGCTGTGTTTCCGCTACAAATCTGCGTAAAACTTTGTAAATATTCCACTAATGTCAAATTTTGTAATTGCGGTTTCCCCATTGAATGAACACCAATAAAATATGTGAATACGTTTGTTGACATGATAAATCATAAAAAACTAGCCGCGTCATGATCCTTCAACAGCTTCCTGTTTTCTTCTTCTTCGTGGTTTCCGGCAGCGAAAACATCCGGTTGTTGATCATATGACTTATGGAATAAGAAACAAGTGTTTCCTTTGGAGTTTGTGAGGTAAAACTATTTCAATACCGCTAAAAAAACTCACCTCATCATAGCGATAAAACTTTTTATAGACAAAAGAGAGTTTTTTCAAAATTGCCATGTTTCCGTCGAGTGAATTTATTTTCAAAATGTCAAATAACGCAGTTGTATTGTGAATGGAAACACAGCTACAGTTAAATATCCCAACACCTTAAAAACATTGTGTATATGAAAGGACAGATTCCCAGCTGTGAAGTACGGAGGTTGCAGCAACAGATGGCATTATGAGGAAAAAAACAATATGTGGGCGAACTGAAGCAACATCACAAAACAGAAAGCAAGCTAAAGCTTGGGTACAAATGGGTTTCCTCATCATGGATGATGATCCTAAGCATAGCGCCAAAACAGAATAGAACATTTGTTTATATTCCTGACCTTAATCAGAGTCTGACTGAATGACAGTGAAAAACCATTTCAACTGTCCAAACCTACTCAGGTACTCAGGACATTGTGGATCTCTCTGCGTTCTGTTACTCACCTTAAAATACTCCGAAATAGCAATGTCACATCAGTTGCCTGTAAAGGTCGTTGCAGGTGTCAGACTTTCTGCTCCTTAGTTTTTTTTTTTGCTCCTGCGTTTCCTCTTTTTAAGGCAGTTTGCCTTATTCTTTCTGCCCTGAGGCTGTGAAATGTTCTCACTCTTAGGATTTCTGCCTATAATAGAGAACCAGCTGTCTTGGGGGGGGGGAAAGCTCCTTAGCATCGTACGTCACTTTTCCATTTTCAGTGTTTAAAAGCATTATTTTCATCTAGAAAACAACAGATTCACCACTCACATATGTCTTCCACAAAAACAAAAAATGACTAAAAATAAATGCGTATCTGGAGTGCAGAAAGCACATGCCTAAAAAAATGACCACTGTTTTTTTTTTTTTAAAAAAAGCACTTTCATCAGTTGAACTCCCACCTTTGCCTCAAATTGCATGCAGATGAGTAACACCTGTAACACCCACCAGGATTCCTGTTTTGGTCATAAACGCCGTATTTCCTGACATGTTAAATAAAATAGCTAGTGTTTGTGGTTACAGCTGTGACTCCAGGCTCTTAGAAATGGAAATAAAAGGCAAAAAAACAATTATTGGGATGTTGTATTGTCGCAACACCAAGTGCTGTTAGAAGAGCCTCAATTACACTCAGCATGGCAAAGAGAGACTCTTCTGCTCTCAACTCTGTAATCACTCTTAATGCATGAGCACGTCCGTCATCGAATAACCACTTTAGACCTCAATTTCCGTCCTTTTTCTCAGATTGTCCTCCTTGCATTAGTACTTCTCAAATAGTGGAGTGTTGGTCGGATTGTCGGACTTTTAAGTATTAGTGTTCATGCTTGACTGATAAACAAGCCTCCAGTCACAATCAGTGGCATCAGTGCTCAAACTCATCAACAGGCGGCCTCTTCAACACACAGGTACACCGGAGTACAAAGCTGATGGAGGAGAACGGATGGAGAAAAGAAAAATGGCAACTCCATTTTTTTTTGTCTTTGAAGGTTTTCGTGTCATTTCTGTCAGTAGTTATTGCTGCAGCGCCATCACAGGCGAAGAGGTCAACAGGATTTTGAATTGATTTGGGTCGTTTGATATGCGTTTCAGACCTCAGTCGAACCTGACTGACTTACGCACGTCCTAGTGAATCATTTGAACTTTTTTTCTTTTTTTGAGCAGTCTTAATTAAATGTTACAAATCGAGTTAAAGATCTTAAGTTGGAAGTCATCAAATAATAAAAGGAGCTCATTTAAAATGAAAATGATTGTTTGAAATGCAGAATACTGGTGGCAGAGACTCGTACAGAGGGTTTGTACTGATAAGTATGATTAGATTCTCCATACTATTTCAATTAAAAAAAAATAACCTGGGGCGCATGGAAATAAAAAAAATAAAAGATCATTGATAACCGATGTCGCTTTAGCTGCTGTTTGTACTGAAATGTTGGCCTGGAGCGTCTGTGGCTGGAGCGGCAGCCAGCTGTGGTCTAACCTCACTTCCCCCTTTTCATTTTGAAGCTAATTTAACTGGGTGTGCAGTTTACTGGATGAGGTCTGTTTACTGTATGGTCTGTGGGGCGTATTTAGAAGAGGTAAAACAGCTGAATGTATTTTTTTTTTATCAAGGTTAACGGAGAAGGCTTTTGGGTCACATTTGAATCTGCTGTTGTTAAATAGAGGAGTTCACAGCCGACTCATTTACAACAAAGTGCTCAGCCCACATCATGATCCCTCCACCACCGTGCTTGACCCCCAGGATCAGGCGTTGGTGTGGATTTGATGTGCAGCATTACTTTATTTCTTGATGAAACCTGGAAGCACTTGGACATTTTGCATCTTTATTACCAAGTTTGATGAATTTGTATTTGTTATTTTATACTTTTGAGAATTCCTTTCGTTTTACCACTATTATATCCCTTCAAGACCATTTTGACACTATTTAATTTCCCTTTTGAGGGAAAACAATAACTAAAAATGTGCTGCAGTTTTCTTGATGTTCCTGAAACAAACCTAAGAGTCCACTAGTAGTTAATATTTCACATTTTGCCATATGACAGCTACATACTTTCAAACATAACGAAGCTTCCCTTCCTTCCTCGGCAGCCGTGTGTCAGGTGCCGGTTACGGCCCCCTGCTGAACGCGCCTGACCTCACGTCTTCACTCAGTTTCCGCTTCAGAATATGAGGTTAAACCGAAAGCCTGCATCCTTTTGTCCATTTTTCTTTCTTTTTTTCCTTTTAGGAGTTGTGACTGCAGGTTAAATCTTCCTTGTGGAAGATTGCTACGGCTTTTTTTCTTCAAATAAGAGTTGAAAGCATTCATTCAAAATCTTAGGTTATATAATATAAAGCAAAAAAAAAGCAGCTCTTTCTGTAGACAATCTTTTGTCTAGACATGATGATTACACTGCATTTGCTTTATCTTGTGGTTTAATGGCTCCAAAGCAATACCAGTTCTTCCATGTGGAAGTGTTTTCCCTGTAAATTATATAAAATAACTGATTTATTCAGAGTGATATTTAAACACAACAGTTCTTCAGGTATAATAAACCGAAAATGAAGAAAACTCTCATAGCCATACAGATGGATGTTTCTGACTGTTGGGGTTTTGATGCCATTGATATAAAGATTAGTTATCTGTCGATTTTTATTTGTATTTTTTTTTAACTGGGTTTGCAGGAGTTTGTGGACGTCAGCCCCCCACAGAGGAACTGGAAGGGCATCGCCATCTCTCTCCTGGTTATAGTGGTGGTCTGCTCGCTCATCACCTTGTCCGTAGTCATCCTCACACCCAGTACGTTAAAATTCATCTTATTCAGATTGCCTAGTCAGCAGTTAAGTGTTTTTACATTAAGCTGAAACGCAGCGTTTTGTTTTCCTCCCAGCTGAGCCTCCAGAAAGCAGCAAGTCCAAGCTGACCGTGGCGGATCTGTTCAAACCCGAGTTCCAGATTCATGACCCGGAAGCCCGGTGGATCAGTGGTGAGTTTTAGGCTTCAAGCCAACTCTGAAAATTGGAATTAAAATGTTCAGCCCCGGTTGTGGTTCTGATGGACCTTCCTTTAGTTTTTCTCGCTTTTTCCAAAAACTTTTTCATTGTTCCAAATTACCCTGGAGATTTTATCACTACATTATTGAAGTATTTATTTAAAAGCCTCAAATTTTAATATTAACAACAGAATTAGAAGCTTAAACCAGAAAGTTATGTTGCTGTTAATTTTGCAATTAAGTGTAAAGGTGTAAAATAAACTGTGATTATGGCAAATATCTGTAATTATTGATTCTGTCTTGGACTCTATGACTTTTTGAGGTTCTCAAACATCAATAAGAGCTAGTTAGTAGCTTCATCTCTATAGACAATATAGCTGTGAAATTTGACATATCAAACATAAATTCACTCAAAGGAAATATACCAATTCCCACAAAACTCTCGTTTTTTGGTGCTAAGATGAGGTGTTTCTTTTTAGCCATATTTTAATTGTTTTATTTTGCAAAACTGGAACGGAAACACTTTTTTTCTAATCGCACAAGTCTCATGATCAACAACTGGATGTTGCTGCTGGCGCAAACCACGATGACGACGGCGGCTGGAAGTGGTTGGAGGATGATGACGTGAACCAACGTATTCACGCATGAATTCAGTTGTGTTTCTTATTAAATGGAAACACCACAACCGCAAAATTATTGCTCTTTTTGACATGCGCGGAATATTGACAAACCTTTGTGTACATTTCTAATAGAAATATCGGTAATTCTTGGAACTAAAGTGAATTAAATTAGCAGAAAATTGACAATTTTAATAGCAAAAAACTGGCTTTTAAGGGGTTAAAATGTAAGATAGTAATGGTGGAGACAGAAGTTAATAATGGTATTCATAAAAAAAAGAATCTGTTGATGCATGATATTTCTATGACAATGTGTAAAAGAGCATTCTTGGTGCTAGAAGCACCAAGAATGCTAGAACAAAGAGATCCAGACTGTCAGGGATCAGTAGAAATGCTGCAAACACGTTTCTGGTTTGCATCACATTGAACCCTCCTTACCTCAGCTTGCCTCCAGGCCACGTTGCAGACGCCTCAAGATCATATTTTCGACCTTTATCTATATCAAGTCCTCCTCCCCTCGCTCATATTGGGGATGAATTTCCAACATTTTGTTTAACCGGCTCCCCCTATGGCACTGAGAAATTGTGTTAATGTCTTAAAAAAAATTCTCGTTTAAGAAAAGGGGAAACGGACAATAAACTATTGGAGAAAGAGAACAATTTAAAGAATGGCAGCAGGATTTCTTTTTCTTTGACAACTTGACAGCTAAATTATTGTCTTTGTGGCGAGTTCGGACATGTTGATGGCTAAATATATCCGTAGCACTTCTGTGAAGACGGGCTAAGGTGACAGGAGGTGAGGTAAAGGTGGAAAGAGCAGGACAGTGAGGAAAGATTCCCTTGTTGCTCTGAAAGGGAAACAAAAGATCCAGCACCTGCTGAGTCCTTCCCTTTCACAGGGAGATAATACTAATGACTAGTTCTGTAGCCTGTGGCTTCTGGTTATTGGATGGTTGAGCCTTTGACACACTCTGGTGTGTTGGTAAATATATTTATGAGGGGTAATTTCCCATGGATCTACATTTTAATGTCACAACTGACCAAATTCAACCAGTTGCAGCCTGGGATTTTAGATTTTCATCATCTCTCCGTTCATTGTGGGGTTTCTGAAGATCTTGCTGCTGTCTTTCAATATTTTGTCTGTTGCCAACTCTGTTGTTGATTTAAAATTATTGTCCCTCTATTTGTATTTAAAATTGTGGTTTTATGTGGCACATTTACTTGACTTTGTTCAGTTCAGTTTAATGCAGAGCCAATTTGTAAAGAAAATAACTCATGTAAAGACACTTTACTAAACAAGCTGGACAAGTTTATTTATATGGAATCTGATTCAGTCTAAAAAATTGTAAGTTAATTCACCTTCACACTTGTTCATTGGAATTAAACGGCCTTAAAAAGCTGAAATAGACGCGCTTTTTTTATATCCAGAAATTTCATGCATGTACACAAAGCTGAAGGGCAAGAAGACTATTCATAAAAAATAAAATAAACAAACTGCTGCAGTAGAACTGGAGATGTAGGTATTATTAATTTGGTGCAGTGCACCACAGCAAAGGCAAAATAACACATACAACCAGTTGAACAACTTAAAAAACACTTGCATTCATCGTTTTATCATCGCTCTGCGTCAGTTACACTATGCACAGATCTGTTGCCATGGCAACCGACAGCTCCACTAGTGTATCAGGATTCAACACAAAAAAACACATTACGTTAACAGTTCTCATACCAAAAAAATGCAATATTTGTCAACTGACCCAAAACACACCGAATTCCACAGCACATCTAAATGTTAAGATTGTCAAAGTCAAGCTAGCATAACTGGCCGACTGCCTTAAAACTTTTTCCTGACCTGCTACCTTTGGACCTTATTATCCAGCAATGGTACTGTTGACAATTAGTAGACAATCGCTGCGACCCTATTTCTTTTATATGTCACGTGTACATTTAAGATTTAGCTCATTATGTTGACATCTTGACAGCTAAAACCAAAATACTAAATATCGCATCAAACAAATTAAAAGCAAGCTTCATGCAGAAATTTTATATTGCAGAGATGTTGTAATCTAAAGAGTCAACAGCTTGCTGTTTACAGCAGGCTGTATCCAAGCATATTGATGGAAAGTTAAGTGGAAGAAAAAACTGGTAGAAAATGTTATAACAAAAACCAACAATCGAATTTCAATAAAACTGTAGATATTTTTTTAAAAATGAAAAAACTCTTGTCGGCGGTCCCAAACATACTGGTGGAAAGTTCAGTGGAAGTGTGGTAGAAAAATTTGCACAAGCTTTCTGCAATTAAAAATAGGGTAACTTTTCTACCAAAACTCCAAATTTATTACCCTTTCTGACAACAAAGCAGACAAATCACAGTGACCACCTGGCTACATGCAGCTGTAAAAGTTGATCTCTATACATTTTTGATAATGTCTATTCTGAATCCAAACATCTAGCTTCTTTTAAGGCAAAACATTTAGCGGTTTGCATGCAGACCAGTTCATCAAGGAGTTCACTTGTTTAAGTAAGAAAAGTACGTCTACCACTAACACAAAAGTCATTTTGTTCCTAGACTTCAGACATGCATTCTTATTTCATCAGAAATGACATCACCATGAATTAATTAGTTTTCTTCTTCTTTTTTTTTTTCTTGAGTTCGTCTTCCGTCCAAACCGCAGGAAGCCCGACTGGATCTGTTTGCACCGCTGTGATGATTTGTTTTCAGCCCCACAGGGTCAGCTGTCCCATTAGCTACGTTATTGAGATTGATGATGAAATGGGGGGAATTGCAGCCTGACGCGCCGCATGCTGTAAAAGTCGTTTCCATCAGGTGTGATGAAAGCCGAGAGGCGGTGCAGACGACGCGGCTCCGGCTCCGACTTCACTGCAGCTCTAATTCCAAGCAGACCTCCGATGGAAATTGCATTTCTTGACAACCTCAGACTTATTTTCGCCATCAGAGTTGGGTCTCAGCGGGGGCCGCGCCGACATTTAACAGAACTGGGGGGACGCGTATGAAATGATTTCTTACGTTTCTTCAAATGGCTGTTCATAAATTGTAGGAAACCAAGCGTAAAGCATCTCCAGTGTGGAGGCGTCCAAGCCGGGCTTTGAAAACGTAATCATAGAAAGAGAGTCAAGCTGGGAGATTGAAGCTTGCAGAGTTCAGTCTTAATAAAATACTTTTTTTCCATTAGTTGAACTTTATTAGAATTGATGTTTCACATCAGTGCTGCTTGGAAACAAGAGCAAAACTAAGATTTGGTTTGCAGCAAATCTTCTGATCTGATCTTCACATAAATGTTGTCATCAACATCATATTACAAGTAGTGTTAATATTGTATAGCATTGTTAATATTGTATAGCATTTTATTCATATTAATTATTAGTAAAGGGTAGTTGCCAAATATATTATTGGATTTAACAACCGTCCTTTATTAAATTCATCAAATGATGTGATGGACAGTCTGCAGTCTGAACCCACGACAATTTTCAGTTTACAGTTTATTTACATGTAAGGCTCTTATTGTGAGGGTTTGCAGGAAGTTCTGCCTTCTTATTTGCTGAATGTATGTTGTTAACAGGACTGCCCTCGCTCTTGGTAGCAGTTGGGAGTATTGATGCGCTCCTCCACATTATTCTAATAAGAAAATAGTTTATACAAATAATAGTGTTTGCAGAAACTTGATATACCTGGTTTTATATAGGATTAAAGTGGGAAAAGGGGAAAAAGGTGCTGCTTATGAAAACAGTGTCATCACTCCTGTGAAATTGGCATTTTGGTAACATGATTACAGACACACAAAAGCAATGACCGCAGATAAGCAACTGTAATAGCTGAACAACCAGGGAAGGTTTTTAAAGTTCAAAAAATCAACAGAGAGAAGGATTATTCACAAGCAGCTTCATTTCATACTGTACTGGCTTGGTGATGAAGTTAAAAACAGAACAATTTGGAAATGACTAAACAAATGCAGTTTATTGTGAAGGTTAGAATGGAAACCCTTTTCTCGATTTGCATCGGAATCTGATTCAACACCTATTAGACAGATCAAACTAAAGCAGAGTTGAAAATGAACACTTTGTTTCCCTGCTTATCAGCATTATGGATGCTACGGTGATCTGATGTTTCCACGGGAACGGTATAATCGCTGTGTGATGTGCATTTTCAGACTAACCTCTGAATTGCGTATGAGTGATTTATTCATGAAGTTTGCATGTTTTGCTCTGAATAGATTACATTGGATTTAGCCAAGAACAAGGGGGGGGGGATCCAGACGCTTATGCAGGACGACAAACAGGAAACTGTACCATCCACTAGAAAAACTTCAGCAAACGCTGAAATAGTGAGTCCTATAATTATCAAACTACCTGAGCAGAGTTTACTGAGCCCGAAACCTTCATCACTCCAGCTGGACATCTTATTTAAAGTACTTAATGTGAGATGTTCACATCTCACATTATATTGTAACGTGAGATGTACTATAAAGGAACAAAACACCTTATAGTTCGTTCTTTCAGGTGCAATACTATTATCAATTTTGCGCAATTTTATGTAAATATTTTGAGGCTAACTCTCAGTTGGTTACCACTGCTAATATGAAAAGCCACCACTAGCCCACGTGTTTTGGGGAGTGTCAGAGGTTGATCATGATGCAGCAGAGAATTGTGGGATGTTTCGCTGATACACTATTGTTCATGATGCTGAAAAGGTAAGGAAATATAAATATAATATTTATATACATTTATAAATAACTGACTTTCCTCCGTTTTATATCAGTCTGATGTTAGATTGCTTGAACAGCTCCACCTGCTGATTATATGCTAAAAGCTAACCTTTCCAAAAAAGAAGTGAAAATAGTTTCCACACTAAAAGCCTCTTACAACACAACAATAAACAGGATTTCTGCAGGTTTTTTGTTGCACAAAAATCTAATAAGTACATTGTCCTACAGAAATTACTCCAACTGCGCATCAATAACTCATACAAAAGCTTCATGTTAGCTAGTTAGCACGGCCACCAATGGTGATGGAGAAGCAGTTTTCCTGTAATGGTAACTTTTTTTCTCCGCTATTAGTTTGACTAGAACTTACACGAGCATGAGAGACGGCACAAAGACCCTCCTCCTTTTTCTGATTGGTTGTTTCTGACCAATCAGTGCACTTCTGCATATGGCTGTAGGACTACAGGGAGGAGACGGGAGATTTATATTATTATTATTCTTTTATTTCATGTTATACTGTCACAACACGGGGACAGTTTTTACAAATATGTTCATCCTTCACCTTTAAGTCTGAGATATTACTGCAAGATCCTAAACAGGCGATTATGCCAGGGAGCCTCTCTGATTCTATTGTTGGTTTTGATAATCTGACTAATTATAGTGTGACGACAAACGTTAGCAGAAGTCTGGGGCAAAACACCTTATAGTGTGAACAAATTAAGGACGGCTTAATTCCTGTTCCAGTTAGGAGCAGAAACAGGCAGCCTTAAAGGATCTGCTGAAAAGCTCCATTACCAAGGATAATGGATCTGTCAACACAACTCAAACAGGCTCATCAACAGGGCAACAAAGTTGAATGCAGACACAAAGCTTGCTTGATTCACAAGAGAAAATGCACCACTTAGGATTTCGTAAAAACGATGCACAGCTCGGCCTAACAACACTCTAATTTCCCTGCACATTTAAATTTGAGGTGTCCTTCACATAACCCTGGCTGCCAGTCGACTTACTGAGAAATGTGGATCCACATTTGGATTTCTTTTTCCAACTGCATTAGCGCACGCTCAGCCTGAACCCGTCGCGCGGCAGGAGAGTGATTTCTCTCAGCCGCAATCAGCTACAAATTCATTCCGAAATGAGATCCGAGATTCCAAAAGGAGGCAAGGCGAAGAAAGGCCTGGCTGCAGCAGATTCTGGATTAGAATGACAGAAAATGACTTGGGGAATTTAAAAACTAATCCACGTTTCAGTGTGTATTAAACGGTTCAGCGTGAAATATGAGAGGAGGAATGCAGGTTGGGATTTCAGGCACTAAAAGACATTGTTTGTAAAAACGATGTAAAGCTAGCTTAAAAAACACTTTTTAGAATGTCCCTGTGTATTTAAATGCTCAGGTGATAAGGTAGGCATATTTAGAAAATATAGAAAAAATGTAAAGACTTTTTATTGGCCTAAACTGACTTTATGAAGATATACATTGCTGGGATTCAATGGAACTGTTATAAAAAACTCAGAGACTTTGCACTTTCAGGTCTTGTGTTTTGTAAATTAAACAGACTGATTAAAAAAAACAAAACACAAATCTGTAGTTTTTTTCTCTCTCAAAAAGACATGAACATGACCTATGCAGCTGTATGAAGCAGCCGTTCTTTATTCCCTGTATATCATTAGCCTCTCGCTTCTGGCTGCATCCAGGACCGGACCGTAATGAGACAGGTCCAGGACATTGTGTGTGTGTGTCGCTGTTTCAACCTATAATGGACAGAGAGGCCAGTCCAAGCAGAAGGTAAAAAAATAAATAAAAGCTCTGAATCAACACTTTAATGTGAAATCAGAGTGGAGGACTCTTTGTAGTGAATAACTCCTATTATATGGTGGGCACTGATTTTCATAATGTGTTTTTAATTATTCTCGCTGATTTTTATTATTAAATTATTACCATACTGTTAAAAATTGTTCATGAAATTAAGGTGAGCATTTTGCACTTTTGATGACATTTTTGGGAAGCATTCATTGGTTACCTTTTGTCAGATGCAACAAAGCGAACCAGGATCTGGAAACAGTGAAGTGTGGAAAAAAAACACAAAAAATTATTTTGGAACCAATTTTTTCTCAAAGCAATGCCAGGACAGAAAGATATATGCGCCTGAGAACATAAAAAAATTGATAAGGAAAGTCAAAAACATACGTTGATACACAACAAACCCTTTTAAAGATTAAAACTAACAGCTATGCACCTCAGGGAGAACTTATGTAAATAATGGGGCAGTAAAATCAGAAAGTTACAGGTGAGTTTTAACAATGTCAAAATGGAAAAACCTTAGCAATTAAATGGAAGAAGCAATTGAATTGCAATCTGAGAAGGGTTGTCCCGTACAACAATTTGAAATATATCACTTCTGTCTATAGAGACTATGAGTCTAGGTGACGATTCAAAGCACAAATTTAGGCTATGTTGTTTTATTTAGACTTAAACGCTCCTTTTGTATTTTCCCCCCGATATATTTCCTTGCTTTTGCTCTCAGACTCAGAGGTGGTGTACAGAAACAGAGACGGTGACGTCGTCAGGTTCAACTTCAACCTGAACGAGACAGAGGTCATCTTGAAGAACACTACATTTGTAAGTTATTCTTACTGCTCTTATTGCTCATTTCTTCACATTTTCAAGACTAAAAATATGCTCTCTAGTCGCGGTCGTGCAGAAACTTCAACTGGGATCAATAACACTTTGCATTTTAACTACCGAAAAGTTGATTTCATGCAGGCTGGAGCAGTTTTGTAACAGTTTTACTGTATTAAGAAATGAGAAATTGCATTAAATCTTGGAGTAATAGTGGCAAAAACACAAATGGAGGATGGAAGATATTGATTTAAGTATATTATTAGCTTAACTATTTGTATGGCTTTAAAATGAGATTTATTTAGCATATTCACAAGAATGAAACCAAGAAAACTTTTAACAATCTCACCTCAAACTTTGCCAGATATTCCACAATAGTTGCAGCTGCGTTACCTTCAGGAATATACATTCACATCCTGACGTTTCCTGTTAAATTTAGCCGTTTTCTGCTGGCATCATGTTAATCCTGTTGCTGTTCCATAATCCTTGTGTGCTGAAGCAAATCAGTCCATTTTTGTCATCGTCTCACCCACGTTTCACCGAGAATCACTGGAAAGCTTTAAAGCCCGCTTTGATGACGACTGGATGTTAGCGCTCCAGTCAGTGTTGCAGCTTGCTCCCGTTTCCTCAAAGCTGTGGGACTTTTAGAGAAAAGATGACGTTTTGTTTCAGAAAATGACGCAACAGATGGAAATATGTCTGAACTTTTTCCTCTTGATTTATAAAAACTAAGAACTAAACCTCAGAAACACATCAGGATCTCTCTGAACACATCATTAATATGTATCCTGTCTTTAGGTACAGATCTATTTGGGATATAACGCTGTGTATTGTTAATGAAACAACAAAAACATTGTTGACCAAAGCAAAAAAAAAAAATACAATCGATGGTATATCAATACCATTGTTATCGATACAATGACATCGGGTGTCATTGTTAAAAATGATCAATACACATCAAAAATGGCTGACAATACTTCTCTCTTTCCTAGTGTTTTCTTTCCTTCCATCTTTTTCCCTTGTTTCCCATCTACTATTCCTTCCGTTTTTGTTTTTTTTTGCTTGTGTTCTCTTCTGCCTGTTCTTCCTGTCTTTTCCATGTCTGTACTTCCACCCACATTTTCTTCTCTCCTCTTTGTGCCTCTATTTGGTTGCCTCCTTTATTCCCTAAAGTCCTTTCATCCTTCATTCTACCTGCCTTTGTTCAACTCTTCCATCCTCGTCTACCATCTTATTTTCCTTTTTTATTCCTATCAGGAAATGAGATGGAAATTTCTCCAAGCATAAGGGTATAAATTGTCAGTTTTGAAAATCTTGCATGATTTTATTTAGATTTTATTAAAATAATGGCATGTCTAAAAGCTAATATTTCTACCTTTCCCAATGTCAACACTATTGTATAACTTTTGTGAATCTTATTTTTTGCATCTTTCCACTACTATTCAGATAATTCATCTTTAATGATGAGATCCAAGTCTTTGAAGTTTGATGAATAGTTTTTAGCATTACACTGTAGTGAAATCATTTTTTGTGAGTCTGACATAATTCATCCCATTTAAACCCATTTTTAATGATCGCCTCTTTACCTCCAGGTATCCTTTAAGGTGGCAAAATATTCACTCTCTCCAGATCTGAAGTATGCACTCTTCGCATACGACGTCAAACAGGTGAGTTTCAAAATAAAGCTGATTTCTATAAATAAAAGGTTCCAAGCATAACAGCTGGTGTTTATTTATTTATTTTTTTTTATCATTATAATCACACCAGCTTTGATTGCAATTCATCCTGGGTGTCATCAGCCATTCTTCTCACCTTTTGTTTTATATCCTGCCAGATTTCCATTGTATTCCCTTGAAATACCCAGTGCTGCCATCACTCATATGCATACACACACACACACACACACACACACACACACACACACACACACACACACACACACACACACACACACACACACACATATGCACGCACACACACAGACTGGTTTCCATGGGGAATGAGGACCAAATGTTTTTCATAATTTGTGGGGACCACACTTTCTAGTGGTCCTATCGACTCATAAATAATATTGTACAATATTTATGGCTGTATTACCTTATACATAGCTTCAAATAATTTAACTTCAAAAGTAGGGTCATCAACCTGTCTGGACAATGCTTCATGAGAACTCATTAAGTTTCTAAGAAACACGTCAGATGCACTGGACAATCCAGTGTACACAGCACTGCAAACTCCAGTACGCACTGGCAATGCAGTGCACTGCACTGGAGGATACACTTTAACCATTGTCCATGTGCATAATGGACATTATGCACATGGACAATTTCCAGCGCGTCCATTATGCACGCGCTGGAAATTCATAATGTCACCAAATTTGGGTTGTTGGTACCCCTGGGACCTGGAATGAGGGATACGCTGATGATGTTGGTGCTGATTCCTCTGCATCCTTAGTCATCTAAGTACAACTTATGGTTCCTGATCTATTTTGGGGGATCAAAAGGTCACCCCTATGTTCATGAGGCTGCTGTGTGCCAACTGACACTGTTGTAAAATTGGGGATGTCTGAATCCCCAGGTGTTCTCTATGAGAATTCATCATCTGATCAAACCCAGAATCCCCAGGAAAATCTTTCTTTTCCACAGAAAATTTCCAGACTTTGAAGAAATTTCTCCAACATGCCTGCTGCTAGCATGTGCTTGTTTTAAATGAAAATTAATGCTTTCTTCGTTGATTTCCAATTTTGACATCTTATGAGTCACTTCCTGTGAAAGAGTGCCCTGGTGGTTGAATGATGTTTTTATTACAAAATAACTGTAGTTGAAAAAGGTGGATAAACAAATACATAGAGCTGTCTTAAAACCTTTCCAAAACTTTAGTGTTGAACTAAAGTTTTGGAAATATTTGCACAAATGTTGCACAAATGTTTACACTTTAAGAGTCTTTCATGAACTCTGTTTCATACTCCGTTATTAATACATTCAAACGATGAACCACATTTTTGTCTTTTTTTTAATCAATCTGTTTACACAGCCACATCATGGGGACCTAAAAGTTGGTCCCCATAAGGATGTCCCCATGACATGATAAAAACAAGAACACACACTCACCACCCGCATGTGATGTCTCTATTCATATTTGCTGGCTTCTTTTCTCTGACAAGTGACTTTTCTGCTTTGGCGAAGGGTTGCTCTGATCATTTGGATTTTTGAGGGCTGAATGAATCCGTTGCTCCTCTCATGAGTTCTTGCAGTTCCCTCTGAGAACAAATTGTACCACCTGCACCGAGCAGGTGCTGATTTGTTTTGCATAATTTCGGGGGAGAGGGAGTTTAAACACCGGGTTCCCAGTAATATTTGTGCCATCAGTCAACCTGCAGGAGGGCTTTCCTTTCTCCCCACAGTGAAGGTTTTCCATCAGTTATCTGGAAATACGGCTGCAGCTGATAGAGCCAAGGATGTGTTCTACATTATGCTTTCCAGTGATTGCTTTGCCAATATAATTTCTTAGCTTGTCAGCCTCTTATTTGAAAGGAAGAGTGCACCTTAAAATTCACCTTAATTAATTAAATTCCATTTTCATTTGTTGCTCTGACAACAGAGAATCACCTCTTAGTGAGGCTTTCAGTTCCTTCTGAAATACAAAGTGCTCTTTTCTAAAGGAAGATTCCCCAACAATCCGAACCGACTATGGCCCTAGTCATAAAGGTTACTAAGGCTTGTACAGGCTCTGGCAGTAAGATCTGCTTTTCCCTCTTTTACATCACTATGTTGGAATGTTGGCCCACTCTTAACAGAATTATTTTTATTCAGCCACATGGACGGGCTTTCAAGAATGAATGCCTCTGGCCTTGGTGGGTACTATGTTGTTGTTCAACTCCCAAATTCCCCGAATATTTTCCGGTATTTTAAAAGTATGACTGAAAACAGCTGAAAGCCATCTGTCATTTTGACATTTGTTGCAGACTCGAACGTGTTTTCAACTTTATAGACAGAGTACAGTGCAGGGAACTAAATCATCTGAACTGCCTACTGAATCAGTGCATGTCACTAACTAGGTGCTCAGCGTGTTGAGTTATGGAAAAGAGGCTTTTGAGCATTTCTGTGCAGAACCAATGGCTTTCAGGGCCAAGAAATTCCTTCTGGATTGGAGAAATATTCCCTGATTTTAAAACTTTGACTGGTGGTGCTTGTGATTCCAGTGTCCGGCGTTTTAGCCAAGCATGAATGCAAGAGTTTACAAAAATATATAATTCAGCTTTACAGTTGAATACTTTAATCAACAAACTCGCAAAGCAAGAAATGTCAGAGTAATATTTTAGCATTACTTTGGTTGTGGAATTGTTCACACTAAAGATTGGTGAACAATTCAACCATAAAGACATCTATGTATCTACATCTATGTACCAACCTAAAAATGTTAAGATTGTATTTGTTGTGATTACTATAGGGACAATTGGTGCCAACAGTCCCATTTTGGAAAAAATGTAGTTTTAGGACTTTTAAAATATATGTACTATGCCATTTTTTGTTTAGCTAACGTTTCTCTGAAGTTCTGATAAGTTAACTTTCATTTTACCTGGAGTATAAATGTAATGTGACATGGAGGCTTCTTAATCTTTAATCTATAAATGTTGATGAAAAACAATTAGTTCATTACAGATTTCTGATTTGTTTTTTTTCCTTTGGTCCCATTTTTAAAAGATGATGTTAGGACAAACTGTCACAGGTTAGATGTTTATTTATATTTCTACTCAAAGATTTGCTCAACAATATTTTTTAAAGAAATAGGCATTAAAATATGTATTCTTGCCAAATAAGGCAAACAAGCTATATTGGATTCAGTTTAAAATATAAGATTTGAATGTGGTGTTTTCACTGTGTCATATACTTTATTACTTCCCTGGACATCTCAGGATCATTAGCTTTGGCCGTTTTATTTACTCAGAGTGGCTAATATCAAAAAGCCTCAACACTTTATCAGTGTTTGCTTTTGGTGATTGTCTCTGCTGTCGTTGCAGGTGTACAGACACTCGTACACAGCGTCGTACATTGTGTACAACATCAACACGAGGTAAGGAATGGCTTTAGCTCCTCTTGTCGCTGCTTGCGTGCGGAAACAGATGGCGGTTGTTGATGTTGTCGTGTTTCATCAGGGAGGTATGGGAGCTGAACCCACCTGAGGTTCAAAACTCTGTTCTCCAGCATGCAGCCTGGGGAAGGCAGGGGCGGCAGCTGGTAAGACATCCTCCCTCGTTTTCCCTCTTCCCTTGCTTGAGTTATTGCTATAAATTCTTCGTCTCTTCAGAGGGAGCCGCTTCGATGTATATGAACAATATATTGCTTGTTTCCCTTCTCTGAGTGCGTTTGTGTTCATGTCTACATTTAGTCCTGCTCAGCCAGCTTATTGAGAGGAATTACGTGGGCAAAACAAGTTGTGTTTTCTTACACTTTTTGTGGAGTGTAAGAAAACTTACTTTAAAACGTATTTTAATATACTACTTAATGATCACGTCAACACACTTTATATAAGGTTGAAACTAAAACTATCACATTTTGTAAACAGTAAAATTAACTGTTTTAGGGTTTGCAGATATTACTAAGAGCACAAAGCACCAGATTCATCCCCTTATATAGAAACTTGGATTGATTAACAGCAGTTACATTTCAGCAGTTTCACTAAAATCACTCCTGTGGAAATGTGCAAGAACCAGTATTTGTAAATGACTTATTGTACAAACTATTTTGTATGGTCTCAAATTGTTATACAGCTGTTACTTTCCGACGCATGAATAAAGGACGAGATTTTTATCATGAAAATACTGCAACACACTTCTGAGGTTTTTTTTATATTGCTAATTGATGGGGTCCTGTTGTGTTACCTTTTCAACAAAAAAGAAATCTCTCTTAAAATAACCTCTCGATTTGAAGTATCTGCCAGTATTATAAACTCCCTGTCAACAGTGAGATAGATATTTTTGTAGTTTTTAGCTGTGAATCACTGCTTGTAGCCCTTTCTGTTCTTATTTTACATTGTTACAGTTTTTAATGTTGACTTTACTTAAGTTTTAGATGGTTACTGCAATTCAGGAAGTTTATTTTCTCTTCATTGGGATGTTTTAGAGTCCAACCACCATCAAGGAATCAGAACTTGTTTCAAATATTGGCTGTAATCCAAACTGGAGGTTTTAATCATCTTACAATTACATAATTAGTGTTCTGAAAAGGGACACACTTTGACCTAAAGGCTAAAATTGCCTGGGCTTTTCTGAGGGATCTGCTTTTGTGAAGAGTTGAGATGTTGTTCAGGGGCATTGGCAAATCTGTCAGACAATCTGATGAGCACAGTTTTTATTTTTCTGTCAATAATCCAAACCAGACTTTTCCAGATTTTTAGTGTTCCATAAAAATCTTACCAAAGTGGATAAATACCTTCTTGTAGGAATAAAGTCCATTCTTCTTCCTCAGATCTACATATTTGAGAACAACATCTACTATCAGTCAGATGTGAAGAGCAGCTCTCTGAGGATCACCTCCTCTGGAATGGAGGGCGTCATCTTCAACGGGATAGCTGACTGGTTGTATGAAGGTGGGTTTATTTAGATCAGCTCTCTGGATGTTTGGGCTTTCAAAGTAAACTGTGGCTTCGATGAGTGTTTGCAGATTCATTCTTGGAGAAATCGTCACACTTGCCCTTTAACGACGCCTTTACTGGTGTTTCACGAAAAAGTAGTTTGCATAATGAGCTCAGCAGATGCCCAGTTCTACCAGGTGTTTGCTAATTGCTCCTGGCTAGTCTGAAGGAGCTGAGTTGGAGAGTCAGTGAGGCGAAAGCTCAGAAGCTTAGAAACTACAGCTCAGAGGAGAAGCTTTGTCTTCAAAGGTGGCACTAGCTCCACCCGGGCGTTTTGCACAACTGAGTGGTTGCCATGGGAGATTAAAGTATTTCTCAAACATCCATAAAAAAAATAATAAATAAATAAAAATCAAGGCAACATTCCAGATGTGTTTTGATGAGTAAATAACATAAAGTAAAGCTGAAAAAAAATCTATTTTACATAATACTGAGCCTTTAAGAGGGAAATTTGTCACAGTCACAACTGGTGGATAGAGTTTGCTGTGAAAAATCAGTTTTTCCAAAGCTTTGTTTTTGGCATTCGGATTGCAGGAGAGGAGATGAGACAAACTAAAGAGATTAGTTATGAAAAACAAGCAAGGCTCTGCAATCCTTGAAGTGTCTGGGAAAGCTTTGGACAAAAAAAAAGAAACCTGGCAGATGAAGGACATTTGGTGATTCAGCTTTCATGTTTCTCTTAGCAAAGTATAATCAGTTGGTTGTTATTCTCGACTAATCTTAAGACTTCTCGCAGGGGCAGCTTATATAATTAACCAGACAATTAAAGAACAAGGGGGATTTTAAATGAGTTTTGTTCTGTCAGAGGAGATACTCCACTCACACCTGGCTCACTGGTGGTCGCCTGACGGAGAGCGACTGGCCTTCCTGAGGATCGACAACACCCTGGTGCCCAACATGGCTCTGCCGCAGTTCACTGGCAGCACTTACCCCCGAGGAATCCAGTACCCCTACCCAATGGTGAGGGTTTGTAGAATCTGATGAGTGACCGAGCTGTTTTTGAAGAAAAAAAAACGTAAATTTTTTTGTGGAATTTTCAAATTAAATAAGGAAAGACTCGAGACATTTGCACCATAATTTTTTTCTTCCTTATATGCCTCATCTGTTTTTATGCTTTCTACTTCAGGCCGGTCAGAGGAACCCGACTGTCAAGCTGTTTGTGGTCAACCTGTTTGGCATTACAAACAGTCAGGAGCTCCATCCCCCAGATCAGATGAAACTCAGGTGACGACAAGTAAACATCTGTACAGTGTTGGGAGCATCAAAAAGTCCAATCATTTTGTCTCATTGTTGTATTTGATTATCAGAGAGTTCTACATTACCATGGTGAAGTGGATAAACAACACACGCCTTGCTGTGCGGTGGGTCAACCGTCCTCAGAACGTCTCGCTTCTGACCATCTGTGACGCAACAACTGGAGTCTGTCACCAGGTCTGAGCGTTTTCTTTTCATGAAATGTGAACATTTCTTTGTGGAACTCTTTAGCACAAAAGCTAAAACTAGCTAGCTTTAGCTTTTGCGTTCATTTTAGCTATTACATGTTTTATTCTTTTTTTGTCACATTGTAAGGAATATGATACTGTAGGTCATTGGTAATTTAGCTTTATCATTTTAGCTAATTTAAGCTTTATGGGTTTTTACTGCATTCATTAGTATTTCAATAGCATTAGCTTTTAAGTTCATTTTATCATATAAACTGCTGTGACCTTACAGTTTAGCTTTTAAATCTATAATAATCTGCACTGATTTCTAAGACATTAGGTTGGAATTTTGAATTTACTGAAAGTTTTCACTCCTAAAGAAAAACTGTTTTTCTTTAGGCATTTTTACAATTTCTGCAATTGACCTCAAATTATTCTGTAGTCAGTATCCATTTTCACAGGAAGTGCAAATTTCTCTATAAAAATAAAAGTTAGCACAATAAAACTTTCAAAATGAAACCTGTAATAATGTGCTAACCTTCCTGTATTTTCTTGTTTGTGTACCCTAACGTATATTTCTGAAAAAATGCAAATACTTTTAAAAATATGTCCTTTTCACTGTAACTTTTTTGTATTATCCTCATATTTCTAGCTAATTTTATGCATCTTCTGAAACCCCCCCATAAAATCATGTCAGTATTCATTCAAGCATGATTCAAACAATACTTGAGAATAAATTGGATTCCATTTATGTATTATGCTGTTTTTTTCTTTATTTAAATCTTGTATATATGCCAATAAAAGCTCCTTTTTCTTCCTCAGAGACATGAAGAATCCTCAGACACATGGCTCACCAGGCAGGTAAATAAAGGAATGAAAATCATTTAACAGTTTTATGTAAGTATATATTTTCAAGGGAGAAACAGTTTTTGTTAGAAATAGCCCTCCAAAATTGAAGAAGCTTGACTGTATCTAAATTTGAGTAGAAGACAATTTCTTTTACCTGAGAAATTATTAAAAGGTTACAGAAAGATGAAACAAAAACTAAAGATGTTTGCATTAAATCTCGTCCGCAAGCAAAAATAAACGCAAATATTTTGGCAAATGATAAGAATCACCCGAAAACATCGACAGATATAAAACCAGGAAGCATTCATGCTGAAAATGTTTCTCCCCCCACAGAGTCAGGAGCCGCTCTTCTCAGAGGACCTGAGCAGGATTTTCCTCACAATGCCCGTCAGACATGGAGGTCACAGAGACTTCCACCACGTCGCCATGTTCTCCAAAAAGGTGACTGAAAGCAGACTTTGTTTCCTCGTTCTCCGCGTGTCTCTCTTGTTCCATTTCTGTCCTCCAGCAGCAGAAAATATCCAGGCAATAAGACTCAGAGCAAAGAAAGGATTTATTTCCAGGGAGATCTTATCATGGGGAGCTTTGATTTTAATCCCAGCCATGCTGCTTTTCCAACGAATGCTGCTGTAATTTAAAATGAAATCCCTTCAAGGAAACATTGTTCATGTCTTAACCCTGTATTCTGCTGCAGGTTGGATTCCACATTTTAACATTTGATTCACATCCAATAGAACTGAACCAACTATTTATTCCATTGTAATTTCAGAACAAAATAAACCTCAACAACAGAGAAATTGGACAACAGTTGTCAACCCATTTAACGCTGAGCAATAAATCAACAACAATATACATCATGATAGACGCGTGATCAATATTAATAAATAATACATCTGGTAGAATAATCAATATTCAATAATGTTTAGAATATGAACTGAACTCTGAGCCAGAACCGCACAGCATTTTGAGAGATGTATCAAGCTAAGCTAGGCTGGTGGTATTAACTAACTCATACAACACGTTGAGTAACTTGCACAGCAGCAGTTTCAGGTTTTTCCACCATGTTTTATAAGTGCTTAAAAATTGAAAAAAAAAAAAACATCATTGGAGTGAGAACTGTGAATAAAACAGGAAAGGTCACGCCACCAGCTTGGCAGTATTTCTGATATTTGAAACAAAAAACAATCAATAATTATTGATAGACTGATATCTTGTTAGGTTTTACAGCCGTATCGTCTAGCCCTACCAGAAAATATGAACCTTATTCCTTAGCCCTTTCCTATAGAACATATATAGTGATATGTTATATATATATATAGTGATTAGTTACAGAATGTAACTCCATTGGTCTTTGTCCAACTCTGAAACGCAAACAAAAGCAACTATTTTTCTATTTCAGTCGAGAAGCGACCCAGTTGAAGTTCGTCACTTGACATCTGGAAACTGGGAGGTGATCAGAATCGTAGCCTACGATGAAACGAAAAACATCATGCAAGTGTCGATTTTTTTTCTTTTTTTTACTAAATGTTGGGACATCTGTTGCAATTCTCTCAATAAATCCCATCCAAACTGATGTTTTATTGAGTTAGTAGCCAGAAAAACGCTGTAGATCTGTGACCTTGTCCTAGTTTAACGGCTCTGCTTTCCTTCCCACAGATACTTTCTGAGCTCTGAGAAGGCGCCACAACAAAGACATTTATACAGGTGAAAACCATCGAGTCTGCTTTGTGTTTATTTCTTTGTTTTCAGAAAGGATAATGGGAACATTTTGGTCCCCATTTCCTCTGCAGTTTATCGACCAATGGCTCATTTTCGAAAGAGTGCCTCACCTGTGACCTGAAGAGAGACTGTTTGTTCTTTGACGCTGACATCAGTCCAAACGCTCAGAGGGCCATACTGCACTGTCAAGGTCTCCGACTTTCACCTCTCCCTGCAAACATGACGAACCGAATGAACACAGATGTTTCTGAAACAAAAGTTTCTTAATCAAAATTAAGAAAAGAGTCATTCTGAAAGTAGACAAAGTCATCTTTGCTTACTTTCATAGTGAAAGTAAGCAAAAACTTACTCTAAGCCCAAACTAGGACCAACAGCAACTCTGAATTTCTGATAATGTGTTAGGAATCACAATTAAATGTTTGAGTTTTATTTAAATAAAATTGATTTGGGTTTACTTTCCATTTTTGCAAATCGCCTGGTCTGTTGCGTTTACGTTCCAGGTCCTGGTATTCCTGCTGTGCTGCTTCTCAGTTTCAACAACATGGACTGTAAGTATTTTTTGCTTTTGTGGTTCGGAACTACACTTTTTTTTCCCTTACAGCTGTTGTGAAACAGAAAACAGCTTTGCAGCATTTATTTAATTCATTATTTTTATATGTACCAACTGAATGTGATGCAGCACCGACGTGTTGATTTTAAGATGGAAAGATGCGTTGAAAATGTATTTAAAAGTAAAGTGATTTTTAAGTGATTTGATGAGTGAATTGGAGAACAAAAGAATATAAATGTGTTATGATGCAGGTCAAAAAAGTTTGAATAACCAGTGAAAAATCAGACATTTTGAGAGAAATCATGATACCTCAGGAACAGGTTGAAAATAATTAACACATTAGTACGAGTAATGTACGAGATATAAAGAATGACATCACCCAGAGTGCGAGGCATAGAATTAGACTAAATAGATCTGCCCTTATGGATCTGGAACATTGTCACCAATATCCAATATAGTTTTTGTTTCAATATCAAGACCGATACGGGTATTAATATCGGATCGGTGTATTTTGTTCGCTTTACATTATGTTCTTGTAGTCGCTATTTTTTTCAAAATGTAACCATATTGTTCATTAAAAATAAAAAACACCAGTTATATTTCCTGGTTATATAATGACTGTTATTCTGTAATTATTTCTCATTGGCAGCGTACTTCATCCTGGACAGCAACGTTCCTCTCCGATCCGCGCTGGACGCCAGAAGGACGTCTAAGATGGATTTCCTGAATGTCACTCAGGACAACTTTGGTACAAATGATCCCTCAACAGTTTGAGCTCCATGACATAGCCGAGCCATACGTGACATGAGAGTGTGTGTGTGTGTGTGTGTGTGTGTGTGTGTGTGTGTGTGTGTGTGTGTGTGTGTGTGTGTGTGTGTGTGTGTGTGCCTGGCGTCCGTCCCGACCTACTTTACATTTTTTTTAACCTTCTGTGGGTCACCTCTGCACCGGGTAAAGTTTCTGTCTCTTCCTGCAGAGCTGCCTCTGAAGCTCATTTATCCTCCTGACTTCTCAGACTCTTACCTCTACGGCCTCCTCCTCGTCATGTAAGCCCCTCCGTACTTTATTACATTTGCATTTTCGCGACGTTGCATTGATCCTGGGCTCAGTTTGACAAGGACAACAGAACACTTCTCTCCCGGTTTGCTAGATACCGTCTTTACGGCAACTAATCTTAGGTGAAAGGCAATTTACTCAGGCTTCACGCTGATTAGATCTGTAAAAACACATTACTGTGAATAATTTCTTTTACTGCATCAGCTCAATCTAAATTTGAAGATGTTGGAAAATCCAACCTAATTGAAGTATATTTTCCCAGAGGAAATTGTTCAATTATTGTTTTTAACCTGTGCCATAATTGTTTGCACTCATAATAAAGTCGTTTTTACAGAAGATGATTACATACATATAAAAAACTTTACATGTATTGGCCTGTTTTAGGAGTTCCTTCTTTTCTACAGAGGACTGATCCTGCAAACATTGGCAATAAAACTAGAAATAATAAATTGATTGATAAAGTAATTATTGTTGCAAATATTGCATGTAAAAATTGAAATAAGAACTTTCCCAACTTAGAGTTTGGATCTTGATGTTGAGCAGTAGGAGAGAAGTTGACTTTAAATGAATCCACCCTCTACCTCTGTCACTTTACCTCCGAGATAGAGTCAGAGTCAGAGTCAAGCAGAGAGTAAATCAGAAATGTTTCTTGGCAGAGGCAGCGCTCCAGGCGAACAGGCGGTGACGGAGAAATTCGGGTTGAATTGGGACTTAGTGCTTGCCGTATCAGAGCAGGTCATAGTGGCTCAGCTTGACGGCAGAGGACCTGGGTTTAGAGGTCAAAGGTGTGTTGATATTTTGTAATTTTTTTTTAATAGTACTACTGATCTATATTTTTATTCCTGATATCTTTCTTTTGTATTTCCAGGTTGCCTGAGCAAGTTTACCACAGACTTAGGACGGTGGATGTCGAGGACCAGATAGCGGCTCTGGAGTATGCTGACAACATCTGCATCATTTTCATGAAGTTATTACTGAAATCAAAGAAAATTATTGTTATTAGTGGCTCATTTTGCTCTTTGTTGGCACAAGAACAATTTTTCTATTTTGTGCCTCACAGAAGCAGCGTTTTAGGAGACTAAACATTTTCTTTCCAAATGGGTTTTAGTGAAGATTCTTCTTTTGTCAAAATGCTAACATTAACCCCAGCCAGGTCTTACAAATCAAAAATGGTGGTTTGCATGTTTGTTTTGTAATTTGTAGGGTTTATAATGCAATGTTACATGAAGAAGAAAGTCGACTCTTCCAATATATTACTTATAATTTTTATTTTCATTCTGACCCTGATCTGAGTTAAATATGCCAAATGATATTGTAATACAACTTTTTTATTTTTTGTCCAGATTTCTGGTGAAGCTGCCATATATTGATCGGACTCGTATTGGAGTTTATGGACAGGTTAGTCTCATCTGTCCAGCTATGGTTCAATAAATCAGTCTATAGGAGGCGTCTGCAGTCTTTCTAATTCTAAGAGCCATGTCTGCCTTCAGACCAGCTAAACAATGCTTCTTCAGAGGTGCAAATGTTAGTTTTTTTTCTTTAAAAAAAAAAAATTATAAATATTTACTGTAGAACCACATAGTATTTGTGTCTTTAGGGTTTAAGACAAAATAAAACATAAGAGCATTTGCAGAAAAGAGGATGGATGTTTCCTTCAGCGGGATTTGTAAATGTATGAAAAATGAAAAAAAACTTAATGACAAAAAAATTGACCTAAAACCGTATGGCTGGTATTTTTACTATTCTTCTAAGGAAAATCTACTTTGTGCATGAAAAGACAGCCTTAATCCACATTTGTTATTAAATTTAAGTTTGATTGTTCAGTTCCATTATGGAAGGAAAAGAGCCACTTGTGGCTTCAGAGCTGCAGTTTGCAGACTCTTGGTCTATAGTACCTGGTAATCTAAGCAACATTTGTTTTTGTGACAGGGAAGAATTGATATAGATTTTTATTTAACTCCTACAAAGTACATTACAGGTTAGGAAAGCCTATTAATTCTATAATTTGTCATTTTACACGTGCTGATTTGAATTCAAGGCTTTAGGATAAAATCTGTTTTCAGTGTTTTTTCCTCATAACTGACTTTCCTCTGCAGGGTTATGGGGGTTACATCACTCTGATGATGCTGGATTCAGGAAGGTTGATAAGATGTGCAGCTGCTCAGGCTCCCATCATCGACTGGACCATGTATGGTAGGTAAAACAAATGGTAGGTAAAAAAAATACATATTTAATACCTGAACTACCAGCTCTGTGAATGTAGACTCTCTCATTTGTCTCATCAGGGTAGGGGGACTTTAATTATACTTTGGCTCTGCGTTTAGGGATTTAGGCTCAGAGAAATTCTAAGATGAAAAGCTCCTGCATTTATTAAAAGTGTGTCGTTGAGTCGCCTTTAATCAACCTCTCCCTGCTTCAATTTCAGCCTCAGCTTTCTCAGAGAGATACTTCGGCTTGCCTTCAGCAGAGGACAGCAGATACCATGTAAGCTTTTTGCTAATTATAATCCTGCTGCTTATTACTGTATGTCCCAGTAGAGATTTATTCAAATCTGGGGTTCGAGCTACAAATACCTACTTCGTCTCCCTTCAGGTTTATAAACCGCATAAACAAACAAACCAAAACACTGAATTAATCATCCCATAAATCGAATGATGCATACTAAAAGGAGAGTTGTCACTGGAGTTTTTGGTAAAGTGTCAAAAGTGAAACTCTCTGTCCAGAGCTCTCTATTTTACACTTTACACAGCTCACATACACTCAAAACAAGGGCCTGAAACTTGTGTAGGTTGCGATGCTTAAAGCACAAACTTGAAGGGAAAATATGCAGTGACTCACGCCACTTTGAGGCTTATTTTGGAAAGAGGGGGAAATGTGACGCAGATGATGAGGTGGGGACATGAACATTTTGGGGACCAGAAGCTGCAATTGGATGAACTCCTACCACTGTACCACCATACATAGTTAGCAAGCTAGCTAGGTATTTCTGGACTATGAGATGGTTAACATGCGACAGACTGGCGACCTGTCCAGGGTGACCCGCCTCTCGCCCGAAACGTTAGCTGGAGAGGCACCAGCAACCCTCCTGACCCCACTAAGGGACAAGGGTGTAAAGAAAATCAATGGATGGATAAAGTTGGCTAAAGATAGCCGCTACCTAGATAGCATGATAGCGCGCTAGTAGCTAGCGCGCTAAATATATATATATATATAAATAATTGCTTTTATTTATAATGTCCTTTATATCAAATTGAGATATAAAGGACATTTATATCAAATTGAGATCTCAAAGAGCACATATGCAGGTTGATGATGCCAAGCTACTGGATTGTAACCACAGCTGCCCTGAGGCAATCTGAAGGAAGTGAGCCTGGCATTTTGCACCATTTCCTGTTATTATGACCGGTACCAGCAGGCAAGGCAGATATGACCAAAGACTCAATGAAAGAGGCGGGTGGAGTGAGAATTGAACTGGCGATATCCACCAACCAAAAAAAAACAGAGACTAGGAAAGTGTGAACGAGGTTGAAAAACAATCACCTGAAACACAACTACATCCCCATGTGAGCGACAAAACCAACATGCATCTGACCCAAACGCAAAGATTATTTTTCTGTCTTTTTTCCCCCACATTCTAGTAAAGCAATAAATACACCTCAGGATACACACATTGTGGACACCTGTACCTTACACACCTAATTTGTGTAATTCTCCTTTTCAATAGTCCACAAATTATTAGTAGTTATTAGATAATATTATGACTCTCCTATGTCCAGCAGAGGCTCATTTTTTAACTGGAATTAAACATAATGTCAGCGCCAGCTGACCCGTTTACATTTTACATTCAATAGTTTTATTCATGGTTCTGGTTGTCATTGCGCCACCTTTAGCCCAAAAACGATAACAAATGAGCATTTTATGCATCTTTTCATCCACAGGTTCTCTTTAGTAAAACAGTGTTGTGTGTTTGTTATGTTTCATCTTCAAAAACCCCCATAGTAATAAAGAACTAGACAGTAGGTGTGGGAAATGCCAGGCGTTTAAACCTAAAAACCTTTCCCTCGGCTGCCCTCTACATGAAGGTTGCGGTGTATTTTCCCTGCTAAGTGGGTTGCTTATATCTGGGCCAGACTGCTCTATTTTTGTGTCTCTCGCAGCAGGAGGTGGAAGATCTGCTTTAAATGAAATCCAGAAAAAAAGGGGTGGGGGGGAAATGTTACACTGATCTGATCAGATAAAACTCGTTTTACTAAGAGTGACAGAGTATGAAAAAAGTCAGGTTGTGGATGACTTATTCATGATGTCTTCAGGTCCAAATCCCAGCAGGGAGTAAGTGAGTGAGAAGTTGGGAATTCCTCTAGCTCTACAACTAATCATTCCCCCGTGAGGAAGGAATCAGTTACCTGACGTAGTTAAGCAGTAAAATGATTAAAACCCGTAATCATATTGTTCCCATTTATAGTCACATTCATAGATTCCCAGATTAAGCCGGCATATCTTAAAATTTTTAACCTACATGTATTTATACTTAGTTTCAATCAGTAGAATGGTTAACGGATCCCTACAATTGACATAACATCGATATTGATTCTGAGGTCATGTAAAAGGTCAACGCTCACCACAATTTCTATATGTTTATCCAAGTTTATCTGGATTTTCAGTGTTATTTTTAATATGCAGTTTCAATCATCTTACTTGCATTTCATTTTCAGGCATCCAAAGTGCTGCCCGGCATGAAAGGTCTTGAGGGAGGAACTCTGTTTCTGGCCCACGGCACTGCTGACGGTACCAACATCTCTCAAAAAAGATTTCAAAAGTCTTGTTATTGCTGTAATGTGTGTTATAAAATGCACTTGTATGGCAAAATGTCGATTTTTTTTTTTTTTTTTTTTTTTTTTTTTTTTTTTTTTTTTAAAGTAAAAAAATGTTTTAAAAAAATGTTTTTTTTTTTTTTTTTTTACAAGCAAAAGCTAAGATCCAAAAAGCGGCGGGTCAAATTAAAAAGGTA
>CAEGAF010052037.1:0-46189 GCA_903067075.1 Micropoecilia bifurca
TGATTTTCTTCACCTACAGTATACGTCAGGTAAAGGATATGACTTCAGAGCAAATATAACATATTTGCCTAATGGCTGAAGGTTTACTGTTACTTTTGCTGCAGATTTAATGGAAAACAGGTGAGAGAGGCAGTGCCACTGAGGTGCAACCTGAGTGGCTCACCAGTCTGGAATGGGCAGCTCTTACTAATACATTCTTCTCCATTCTATCAGGCCTCTCCCTCTCCCTGCCTCAAATGTCCCTACATTCACCTCTGTGCACCCAGGCCTGGTCCATTAATGACATCCATTTTGGGAGTCGGTAGGAGAGATCCTTTTATGTGGCGGAGATAAAATACTTTTTTGCCTGTGCTTAGCCGTGGTGCTGCTCTGGGCAGCAGACCATTACTTGAAAATAAACCTAATTATTTTCTGTGCTGTTGCAACCACAGCCCTAAGTCTCCAGCTGCAAACTCAGAGGCTCATCTCATACACCGATCTGCTTCTGGGCCTTTCCCATCTCTGCTGGGCCAATCCAAATTGAAAAACTGATTCACTTCGGTGATAACCAAAAACGGTCTTAAGTCTCAAAATCAAAACCATTAGATTCTGTTCATATAGCATGGTGCAAAGTGTCTTCGTTGAGAGCATTAACTCCAATCTGATGTAAAATGGATTAAAGGTGGTTTTCTGGGGAAAGTTTCTGGTAAATCCTAATTCAATATTCCCATGTAGGCATGAATGCATATGCAAATGAATCTGTGGGGGATGCATAATAGGGGCAAATGGTGTAAGTCTGACATGCTCCAAACATGAACCATATGCGTTTTTCTTTTTGTCTGCAAGTATAGTAAGATGTCTTTGTTCTAGCGCTGTACCTCAGGAGAGAGTTCTATTCCAGCAGGACTGACTATGCCTTGTCGTAGGCTTGTTCCCCCCTACCCCCCCGGAAAATCCTCCATCCCTACTGTCCTCTGCCGGATAAGAAATGTGTGTGTGGCAGTGTGGCAAAAACCAATCAGTAGAATATCTGTGACAGAGCATAAGTGGATTATGGAAGGAGGGAATTAGACCAGAGGAGCCAAAAGGAAAATGAAGCCACAGTTGCATAACAGAAAAGATCTGTTGCATCAAGTAACAAGAACCACTGCACAGGGCTTGTGGGATATGATGCTCATTGCGTGGTCGTTTTATGGCTATCACTGGGAATGTCATAATGAAGAAAGAGAATTTGCTATGAGTCCTAATAACACGAACAATAATTGCTTTACACTCTGTCTAGACAATGAATGGTTAAACTGCGTGTGTGAGGGTGTTAGAGAAGCATGGTCTGGGGCCGGGCGGCGGGTGGATGGTGGTGGTGGCGGGAGGGGTGGTACTGCTGGGACGGGTAAGTAAAGTGAGCATTCTATTGAGGTCTTAGTTTGGCTAATCTCCCCCATGTGACAGCACAGCCAGATTTGCTGCCATGGAATGCCACAGACTGTTGTGCTGCGGACAAAAAGAGACAGGGGCTTAAGCTACAGGGGGGCAACACTGCATGGTTCTGGAGAGCAGCAGAGCTATGCCAAAAGGCAGGGAAAAAAAAGAAGTTCTCAGGATTTTTTGCATCAACCCCTTCCTATCCAAGTGGCAGTGTCCCTTTAACTGCAGCAGTCAGTTACGACACACATGTACACATTCATGTGGAAGTCACCACCTACAGGAGGATGTAATAAGGTGTTTTGGGAGGTGTCTTGCACACACTTGACCCCTCCTCCTTCAGTCTCCCGTGCCTGCAGTGGTTCCTGTCTTTCACCCCAGTTGGATTAGAACCACATCTGGTCCACAGGCATTGAATCTTCCCATGAAAACCAGAACTCTGGCAGTGACTAACAGCCCAGATCCTGAGGCTGGACCATTGAAGCAGCCCAACAAATGTTTTCTTGGCTTCCTCTTTTGTGGTTCATGTTAACTCAAAGTGCTAATACCTGGAGCAACTGATCATTATTGGAAAAATCAATTATTGTAGTTTAAAAGAAAAAATATACAGTGCAATTTATTTGAGAATATGAGGCTTGAATTAAAATATTTTAACACATATTTCAATAGACATTAGCCTCCAAATGAATGTGTTCCCTGGTACAGATGTAAACTTGTAAAACTAGATTAATCTCTAATTGAAGTAGCAGAATGTCGCACAGAAAATTAAGTTGAACAATTTTTGATTTACAAGACATAGAGTTTCCCTGGTATATATTATGCATCACAGAGGATAATTTCACTGCATGGATTCATTGTGGTGAAGAGAAAACTGAACCGAAAGGGGAGACTCTCAATTTACTATGACTTTCCTATGTAAGAAAGTCATGAAAATGACTTTCCTGCACAGGGTAGCCCTCTAAAAGTTGGGGTAAGGAGCTCAGATGTCTGGGATGGGTTCATGGTACAGCCCCTATACCCCTACATCAAAAGGGGTCACTGAGGTGGCTTGGACATCTCTTCTAGATGACCCTTGGCTGCCTCCCTATGGAGGTGTTTCTGGCATTTCCCTCCAGGAGGAGGCCCAGGGAATGGCCCAGGATATCCTGGAAGGACAAAGTCTTAGTTGTTTTAGTTTTAGTTGGATCTGGTGAAACATAGACAGTGATATATCTTTAATTTCCAACTGTAAAGTCTAGAGAATCTGAGTTTGTTTTCATCCTAAAAGGCCTACAGTGCCTGTCCACTCTTTGAAACAGCAGAATGCGTCAAATATAAATCTCGGTGTTTCTACATGGTAACGGGATTTATAGGTAATCACAGAACCGAAATTGTCTACCAGATTCAAAATCAACCTCCTACGACATCACTTCCAGCTCCTAGATCTAGATCATAAAGAAAAAGTTCTTGAGTTAAAACTAATAGGGAGAGGTTTTTCAAAGATGAAAGGTTAACATTTCTTCTCTGTTTGCAAAAACAACTAATATTTTTGTAAAGTATTAACATGAAATACCAGTTGTAAAAATAATTATTGACATAAATTAATTTCCTACTACTGTATGATAATTATAAAAAAAATGCATTTATTCTAATGCTTTTAACATATTTTTTACTAGGTGGGTAAGTAACCCAGAGCAGTGCTCTATGAATGAGTTGTGTCACAGATCCAAGCACTCAAACCCAATTCCTAAACCTAACCTGCTCTTGGTTCAAATCTCCCACAGCCCCAAATCTGCAATTTGGGTCGAACCTGAGAATCATTGTCTTGTAGCTGTAAGGACATGAAGATCTGTCAGTGTCAGCTTTACACATTCTCCTTCCCCCCTACCTCCCCTCCATCCCTGATTCCCACCCCACCCAAAGCTTTAATTAAAGACATAATCAGGATTTGCATAACAAACACCCATGAGTTCTTACGACCGGTGCCCCATTTGCCATCTAATGAAAATATAACATCACCTATGGGCCCTCCTCCAGAAATTCTCAGCTTAGCTGTACCAGTCTAGAACGGAAAGGTTTGACATTTAGTTAGTTTAATTCTTTTGTATGATGAGCATCAACCCCCTAAATCCAGCCTGGCCAAATCCTTTTGAGAGGGGCTAAGTGGCAGAGCCAAGTGAGGAGAGAGCAATAAAGAGTAGAAGAGAGGGTTGAGCAAGGACTGGAGAGACGAGGAAAAGAGGGTCTGTAACTAAGGCATCTAAACCAGGATCAGGTCAGGCTAGACCTCTCCTCCCTCGACTGCCTCCGCCCCAGCGCCCCCCCCCCCCCTCTCTCAGCTGTCCCTGGGCCACAATAGGTTGAGCATCTTTTGTGGCATTAACGGTTTGTAGGAGCCAGAGAACAATGTATGAGAAGTGAGGAGCTCAGGGTTCCCACACACAGGGCCGACATATCCTAACCCCCCCACCACCAATCGCTGGTAAAAGACGGCAACCTGCACACAGCTGATCTCCACCTCCTGCTGAGACCTCTCCCCCTTCCGCATAAAACACATTCTCCTCCACATGCATGTACAAACACACTCTGCTACAAAGCAAACACAGTCATGCACACATAAATACACATTTCTGGTTTGACACAGATATTTGCTCATGTTTAATGCATGACAAATAATTTATGACACCGGATAAAGTTGTTGATATTACTGTGTGTGCACATGCACTTGCACGCATAGCTGATTGCCCGGTGAGACCACAGAGAGGCCTACTGGGGGAACCCTTTTGTTTCAGGATGGGTGAAAGTTTGTCTGGGATCTTGATTAATTTGTACTGTCATATGTGGGAGGCGCCTTTCACCAGTGGAGCAGTGGGGAGTGAGGTGGGGGCAGGAGGGGAGGGATGTCATTTACTGAAATCTAAATGTCTTCCCTTCAAATTGACTGACATCCATATCTATTGTGATTTGTAGGTCACTGATCGGTAAATAATCAAGCTACACCTTAGCTTATTCAGCTCTAGTTTAAATGTGCAGAAATTGATCATCTAGGATTTGGAAATACATGATTAAAACATGAAGATTGATGCATATTAATATGAACACATTTATATAATTCAAACACAAATCATAAAACTGAAAAATACAGGACAAAAATATAATAATTTTTCTTTTTGAAATTGTGACATATTTGATTGTTATAAATTTCCTATCACTGACACATGAATAGGGCTGCACAGTGGTGCAGTTGGTAGACCTGTTGCCTTGCAACAAGAAGGTTCTGGGTTCAATTCCCAGCCTGGGGTCCTTCTGCACGTAGCTTGCATGTTCTCTCTGTGCATGCGTGGGTTCTCTCCAGGTACTCTGGCTTCTTCCTACCATCCAAAAGCATGACTGTCAGATCAGGGGCACCAATTGATGTGATTGCATCCACCTGAATAATTTTCTGGTAACACTTATTTGAGGGGTTGCTCATGAGAATGACATGATACTGTCATAAACCTGAAGGAGTCTTCATCATATGAGATATCACATCATTATTTATAGAATGACACTTAAATGACAACTGTCATAAACATTCATGAATAAGCCTTCTTTGTCATGACCAGTGCCCAGTGCTATGTCATGTTTACAACATGACATAGCACTGGTCCTTCTATTCCTGAATGATGTGATTTCCACAATATTCATATCCCTGAAACCTTTTAACTGGTCAGACACAGTTAAATATGGAGAGTTTTCTGTGGCAGACCAGTATAAGCCATGGATGGCAGCTCCAAATAGTTGCAGGAGACTCTTACTGATGTTAACAGACAGTCTATGTATGTGACTGCACTGTATCTTTATGTAAAGAAGAAAAACTGGTGTGAAAAGCTGGTAGAGAGGTATCTTCAAAGACTTGCAATTGTTGTTTTGAAAGCCTTGAGTCAGGAGGGTTGAATACAGATCCATGGGACATTATTCAGATTTAAATTTGATATCATCATATAGCTTCAGTGTTTTATGTTGGTTTGAGTTGAAGAAAATCAAGAAGAATGAAGACTTTTTCAACGCTTCTTAATTTCATAAAATGAACCAGACAAATATGAGAAATCAAAACTGTTCACATGTTTTCTCTGTATGAGCATCTATCAGTTTTCACTGTGATATTGTGGAATAACTTGTCTTCTTCCCCTCTTTTTTGTCTTCTACCCACCATTATCTTATTTTGCTGCGAGGGATTCCCACACTTCACTGCTCTGATGCTGTCAGGGCCAATGAGAAGCCGGATCTGTATTGATTTTCAGCCACCTGTGCCAGGCGCCTTGTGGCTGTGAGTTATCCTCGCTCCCTTCCTCCTTTTTGCGCTCCTCCTCACTGCCCAGAGCCTGCCACTGTCTCCTGGGGTAGCTGATGCACAGCAAGCAACACAGTCCATTTGTCAGCAATTGTCAGCGTTTAGTGAGGCAATGATGTGTGACAAGATGGGGATGGGAAGAGAGAGCAGGAAGTAGAAAAAAAAAACATTCTGGATTCTGGGAGGCAGGGGGCAGGTGGAAGGGGTGAAAGAGCTCCCTCCAATGGAATGAAAAACACATCCCACCAGCTCTTGGGCAACACAGAAGATTTTGCTTTTTACCATCACAGGTCTTTGTTTAGCTTTGATTCAGTTAGAAAAGACTGAGAGCGGTGCCCTTGTAATAGCAAAAATGTCATTGTTCTATCTATTTTCATCCAGGTGGAAGTAGTTATTTGGGAGAATGTGTGGAGAACATTTTTCTCTAAACTCTCACAGAAGGTTTATACTCAGAGGTAGAAACAATGTTTTGTAAGGAAATGTATGCCTAAGCTTTATGACTATCGTGTAGGTAGGACAGAGTTTCAATGTTGTGTGGTGCGGTGCCCTGGGATGACATTTGTTTTAACACAAGCAAAGTAATGAATCTGAATTGAAACTTAATTGAATCAAACTGAAGTTTTGTCTGCATTTCCTGCTAATGAATACCCAACATTAAGTGTCTTATAAAATTCTTAGGGTGTAGATTATTTCGGCAAAGAAAAATACCTCATGAGAATTTCTCAACAGTTTAATTGCATCTTTCTAGGCATTTTTCAGTCTGAAACTATCCAATTCGTGCAGTATTTGACAGATCTCTCAGAGCAGGAACTTACAAGTACTGTGCTGATTGGTACTACTTTTCAATCCTGAAGCCAGGATTTAGTTTGGCAGGGAGTCTTAGGAGGCTTTATACCTCCACCTCATTAAAAATATTTGACACCTTTTCCACTCCAAGGTTGACAAAGAAGCTCAGATTCTCTAAAGATGCCCTCTGAAAATGACACCTCAATATTTTTTTCCCCGATTTTGTGCAGCAAAACATGGATGAAAGCTTTCTGATATACATTTCACGCAAATAGGCCTCTTTATGTGTTGCCAGGCAAAATCTGTTGACTTGGCCTTGACTCCTGGAGCCTTCAACAATTATGAAAATATGATAGGCTCAGTGCTTTGTGGATGTTTAAGCTCATGTTTTTGGACGGTTGCTGCTCTGCTTGGTGTTACTGTGTAGCCTGCCTTAATGGATCCTCAGCAGGGGGGGATTCTGATTGGCCAAGAGCCTTTGGTTTGCTTTGCTCCTGGGCTGCAGTGCCAGAGAACAAATCTAGGGACACATTTTAGGGATCAGCTCGTGTAAACTGGCTTTTTCCAGGTCCATATGGAAGACATCATCACACAGAGAGCAATGTGAAGTCTGTCATAGTGGAGCTATTGGATCACATATATCCCCGCCTATCACCCAAATATCAACACGTACCTCTTCACCTGAAAAGCCTGTTAGAGAAAATCCATTCAACTCTGTCAACGTGATGTGCAGCCTGGCAACAATTCTTAATCTTATTTACTGAATCCTTTGGCCTCCTTGGTTTGGTTTTCTGGATCCTACGAGAATTGTTGCTAAACTATCAAGACCTCCACTAAAAATGTTTAAACTTTTCTCACACAGGTTGCATGCAAGATAATTGAGATGTAGTCCAGACCATTTTTGACAGTAACACATTTTTTGTAGTGTAAGTTGGAACAAAGCATTAAATGTCACCGCTCCCACAACCAAAGAAAATGTGCTCAGACAATTTCTTACTGACAGTTGCATATTTGAGCCAAATATGTATTAAACCAGCCATGTAAAATTGATAGCTTAGAGAAGCAGGGTTTTGTTGAAAGCTGGTGAGACATTTGGAGTCTTACCTCTCATCTCAGTACGTTACTTTACATTTCCATTTAGCACAAATCTAGATCAGTTGGCTACCTTAAAATGGGCTAACATCTAGGGAAGGATGCTAGCCCCTGATGGTAGCCCCTACAAAGACAAGTGAGTCTCAAGTGAGTGTCTTTGTTTTCTTACCTTCTACGTTCCCCAGGTCAATCCTCAAGTTGGTGCTCATCGGCACCAATCGAGATCAGTATATGTAGGAGCAGCTTCCCGGAGGCAGAACCTACACTTGGCTCCAAGTTATCTTTGATGTCTAGTTGCTGTTTCTTACTTACCTTCTGTTCCTCCTCAACCAGTTTTCTGCTGAAGGGCCATTCCTCTGCTGTCACTTCCTAGTTCTCTCGGCATCTCCTGGTCACTGTGCTAGGAGATGCCATTATTGATTTGTTGGTTTACATAGTAACAGTTGACAGGATTTAGCATCACAGACAGCATAAGCAATGTGCCCATTCACAGTTTCACCTAACTTATGTTGTGTTAAAAACCAGTGGGTGGATATTTGAAAAATGTTTGACAATAGAAGATCGGTCTGCCGAAATAATTGTGCTACTGATTCATTATGTAAGGTTTCACAATATTTTGGTTCTCCACTAATGAGTACTTTCTTGTCAAAATACACCATTGGACACATCAGAATATAGGAGAACAGACTAGTGATAGTGTTCTACAGATGAACTGCACTAGTGTAACAAATGTCTAAACATTGGTCAATATTATTCCTTCACTCAGATTGATCAATAGATCACTAAATTCTAAATAATCTTCCTCGTTTTAAACCTTTGAGGTTAATGAGCAGCACTGTAATTACTGTGCTGTGGAACTGCTTTTTGTCATCATGGATGACTAGCCTGGAATTAACTCATTACCCCCTGTCCTGACCATGCAATTAAGCTCTGCAACACAATTAAGTCTCTATCTTACGCCTCACTAGATACTAGACAGCAGTGATCACTGCCAGCATGCCATCACTGGTAATCTTGTTGTTGATTGCTGAGTTATGGCTTCTACTCAAACTGACAGCTATAGTTTCTGAAAATCTTTACAAGTTGATGGTATTGATTAAATATGATGTATTCAGTAGCTTCTCAAGGGTGTTAACAGAGATGCACAAATGCTGAGGTTGTGAGTCGTTCATGGCTAGCTGTCAGTAACGTTTTCAGACTGACGGGGTGCTGCAGATGTCTGCAAGGGTGGCCAACGAACAATGCTGCCCATCTGGAAGCAGCTCAATTTGGTGCTGGACGATCTGATGGATGGGGAAATCTCGTCAGGATGTCCAGCTGAGCTCACCAGCAGAGACCCAATCAATCACCCCTCTCCTGTCTCTACTGATGGGCACCCATCCAAACAAAAACCTCGAGGTCAAGGGTTCTGTCAAGGCATCTTAGGCTCTATACACTTTTTCCTTCACTACAGACAAATTAATCGGAGTACTTTAAGAGTGCTATTGTGTTATATAACCTCTACTATGTATCTTCTTGATCCATATGAAAAAAAAGTTATGGAGAGACACATGGACTTGCACTGGCACAAGAAAATATTTCCTGATGGCAACTGTAGTGATACCATTTTATGAAGGAACATGAGTCTTGAAAGTTGGATTTATAATCAATGCATCTCTTGAGTGAGGTTTCATGACAGCTTTGCAATCTATTATCTTGTCAAGATTTTGGAGCAGCCCGTTGAGGAGAAACTGCTTCTCTTGTGCTGTGATTGATGGGTTTTCAGACTGATTTTTCCATTACTCTGGAGACTCCTCTTCAAGTCAGGAGATCTCTCAAGTTTCAGCCAATAGACCTAGGTTTCGTAAATTATTTTCTTAGACATTTACAGACCCAAGTAAAATAATGAAAGGAAGTACTTAACAAACTGTCACATTAATATTTTGTGTATTGATACTGGGCAACGTATTAGGGGAGCCCCTATTTTTTTGTTTCTAAATGTGCTTAAGAATCATTGAAAATATAAAGAAGAGATGGGTTTGATAATGGCTAAAATTGACTGCAGAGCCACTGGGCCAATAGAAAATTAATTTTCCTGTAAGTTGGCTTGGGTCTGCACTTGTCAGTCATAATGACAAATGGCAGTGCTCGATGAAGCAGAGGGGTTACATCATCACTTCCCTAATGAGGGAGCTCACAGCAGGAGGGGAAGCAAGAGAGCCATGCAAGCAGTATTGATGAAAAGATGGGTAAAGCGGAAGAATTAGACAGCTTCTTTATGGTTGCTAAACACCCACGACTGCCTGCCTACGTGTCAAAACATTTTTGGATTGTTGTTTAGAATACTCAGCAGTTATATGGGTCAAGTATTGGTTTTGTTTCCAACTCAGGATCACATCAACATCCTCTTTGAACTCATCATTTAAATCTGATGTACACATAATGAATATTTGCCCTGATTAATTTCTGGAAAGACAAAAGGAATAATGTTTATTGAAAAAGGCTGCAAATTATGTTTGTGGAAATATTTGCATTAAATTAATAGTTAATAGATTTGTAGTTAATAGATTTGGTCCCTGAGAATTCAGGAGAATGAGTTCTAACAATTAGGTCCAGCCAGGGTAAAGGACATTTCCCATTTGCCTGGGTCTCTCTGTGTCTTTATGGTTGGCTCTAGGCTTGGCATTGGAGTCCAAGGGGGAGATTATCTTGCCTGTCTGCCTTCAGGAGCTCTCAGGGTCCATGTCTTTGTGCAGCATTAAAGCTGGCGGGGAGTGCGCCCACCGAGAGAGGGGAAATGTGTTTGACATACGCTCAGAGCACACGGTCGGGGAGGCTAGAACAGCAGGATACGATTAATGACCACAGAATCAGATTGTTACAATATGGCTTCCCTTCACCCCCACCTTCTTCACTGAGGGCCTGTCATATTTCACAGACTTGCCTGGACTGCGTGTGTGTGTGTGTGTGTGTGTGTGTGTGTGTGTGTGTGTGTGTGTGTGTGTGTGTGTGTGTGTGTGTGTGTGTGTGTTTGTAGTGTTTGTGTTGTATTTCTTTAGTTGGGCAGGGGCCCTATTATCCTCTTTTTTGTTGTCTTTCTCTCTGTGTCTCTCTGTTGATGGGGGTCATTGATATGCAACAGTGCATTCTTGGATCTTACAGGAGAGTCTGTTCTCATGGTTATTGTGTGTTGCTTTGGCTGATTAGACACAAGGACACACCTCTTTGGAACCACATTAGCAAATGGGCACAAGGGGGAAAAAGAACTCCTTAATTTCATAAATGAAGATTGATTAGAATGATGGATAAGGACTTTTAAAGTATTTAATTAATTGGTTGTAAGTGTAAAAATATCCAAACTGCAGTATATACCTACATTCATGTCTTGATTTAGCATAGATCTACATCAGCTGACTGAGACTGTGGCTTGTCTCAGGGCCAAGACCAAAGTTAGAAAATCTGCTGTGATGTTCTGATCAATTGTAAATAAACTCACTGCTTGTTGCTCTTATGTGACATTTTTTATGGAGTACTTTGGATAAGGGGTAAAGACTCTGTGATATTTGGGCTTGTGAGATATTTCTTTGTGGTTCCAATTCACAGTATGTGAGCAAAACTTACAGAAAGAAGTGACTTGCTTTGGAAAGTTAGGAATCAGAAGCTGTGTTCTATCATGGATTCTCCACAGAGATTATTATATTAAAATAAAGAAAACCAGTGATCAAGAGCTTGAACTGATACTGGGGGTTACACGAGGACATCACAAACATCTGCTTTACCTACTGTGACGTTTTTGAAATGGGGGGAGGTTTAGAGTTCTAGCAGTCCAGTTTGCTCTCATCCTTTCTTTGACTTGCAGTTAGTTTCAGGCTATGAGTTCAAATAATCAGGTTTTATTCTGAATGTGGATGCTAAGCTAGACACCTGCTGCACGCATAATATTAAAAACTTATCTTTTAATAGAACCCTACTTTAAAACTCTTGAACTATTCCTATAATTTTTTTTAATTGAAAAAACTATGTTGTTAATAACTATTTGTTTTAGTGTTTCACTTTAAGAGTAGCTTGTGCAGCATTTTAGGATTCATGTTGAAAACTGGTCCAACTAACTTATAGTAACAGAAGTTTTCAGGGTAAGCTTCATGGGAACGGCGTTTGAGAAAAGAATCTGTAGACCAAATGTTACCAGATTTCTGGGGCTGTTAGGGGGCTCCTTCAAGTGATCTTCAGGGTTTTAGGGTCAGTGCCTAAAGTGCAAAAGGCCACATGGGGAAAAGATGTGTAGGAGCTGAGAGCGCACAGAGGGAACAAGAGGAAAACCTTAACAAGGTGTCGAACACCACTCGTTGGATCTGCGCTCACGAGCACACGCATAACTGGACCTGCGCTGTGATGTTTGTTGACATGTCTGGTAGAGAATTTTGAAGTTTTCACAGCTATCATAAATCAGGAGAGTGCTTGATTTTTCCCAGGGTTAGGAAGCACATCTTGCATATTTTCCAATTCCTTCTGAGGCCCCAGAACGTCAGTGGGCTCGTTTTTCTGAGTCATATCAACTGCGGATAACAATTGAGAGACTTATGCAGTTTAATTGCAAGTATGTATTCTTGTAGGTTAAAACAGTGGAAACAAAAACCCATGCAAGGATTTTCACATATAGAAAAATATATTCCCCTTAATGTGATCCCACTTTAAAGAAAGAGATTCATGTGTCTCCTTCATCTATATAGATACATTAATAAGACACTTAACTGGCACCAATTTCTGCATTTTCCACACACTTTTCCCAGATGAATAGATCAATTTCCTCTGCTTGTGTATTCTGAACAAGGCACAAAAACCAAGGATGTTAGCATTTGTTTTTCTCTCTTTTTGTGCACTAGTTAAGTAGTTAGGTTATTATGTGCTTTTAACATGTTGCAGATCTCTTAGATCCCAGTATGTGCTCAACACACACACGCGCACGCACACTCACCCCACCCAAGCTGCTGTCTCTGCAATTTTCTGTTTCTATGAATATGAAAAAAGGAACATTTTTTGCCATTCTAGAAACAGTAAGCCTATTTCTTTTAAATACTGAAAAGAAATAAACCAAGTATTGAGAAAAGCAAGGGCCATATGGAGATACAGTAAAATGCTGGTATTACTCAACTAAAAACCAAAAGATTATGCTCCTTTACACCATTTTTTTACAGGGCTCCCTTCTGACCACAATGAGGTTGAAAGCCCTGGAATACACAAAACTTCCTGTAGAGAAAATAGCACAAGTCACAAAGAGAAGCAAACCAGAAGCCCAACTAAAATTGTTAGCCTACTAATAAATGCACCGAGGAAGGAACACAACTTTATTTGGGAAAAGTCAACATTAGAATTTAACTAAAAAGGTCTATTCCATTCACATTGACTAATGCACAGAGCAATGAAATTAATGTTTTTTGTTTTTTTTATTAAAGAATTAAAGTCAGACACAACCTAACATGAATAAGAATTTTTTGTTCCTTATATAAAACAAGATTATGTAATTTAATAAGTCAAATGCTCAAAGCCAGGCATAAAAACAGAACAAGGCAGCAGAACAAACAATGTTATATAATTTACAGGAAAAAAAGACTTTCTAATATAATATTTTCTTTTGCATATCAGTTGATATTGCTCAGTTCTTTGTGAACTGAGTGGGTGAAATTAATCTGTTTACTGCTAGGATAACCACCGCACATTTCTCAGGAATCTGAATTTGGCCCTGAACTTTACTTTTACATGTTGGTTCAGGTATTAACTTATTTAGACAAGGGATCAGGTCTTATTGGTTGTCCCCCTGGATGGAATGGACAAACACAGGGGAGGGATGTTTGAGAAACTGGGCCCTTAGGCAAAGAAGTGGTCACTGAGCTGCTATTAATAATCAGTCATCGCAAGGACTGGCAACACAAGGATACATGGTCAGAAAAAGACAAACTTACTAACATTTCGTCTCCTGTGTAACTTACCTTACTTGTTTTGACATTCCTGTTCAGGTAGATGAAGTTTCTTTATCACTCAAATGTATCAGCTTACATTTAGTTTTCATGCTGCGACAGACAGATCTCCAAAGAGTAAAGGTTATCAGTTTGATGTCAATACCAGCTTATCTATTTAAAACCACACAAGGTATTAAAGGAATCAGATGGACCAAGTGATGCACAGGAAAGTGGAAATAAAACAATGCAACATTTATAAGACACGCTTAAAAGAAAGGATGAAATTCAAGCTAAAAACTCAGACTAAACTCAGTGGAGATAAATCTCAATGTAAACAGCTGTAGAATTAAAGTCTGGGAGTCTTAAGCTGTGTAATTTCAGAGCCGACTTTATCTGCTGCATATGAAGGCAATGTTACCTGCATTTTCATGACTGAATCATAGGACATCCGCAAGCATTTGCTTAGAACATGTGTGTCCTAGGTGATTTTATTTATTGGAATTCATTTTACTAAATATATCATTTAAAAAAACTGTTTGTTAGAAAAAAAAAGAATTGGGTAATTGTTTTTAGTTTAGTTCAGAAATTTTAAATTAAACTATTTTTATGTCATTTAAACATTTGAATAAAGATTGCTTTAGATGCTATTTTCAAACATTAGGGAAAAAAAGTAAGATCAGTGTGTCAAAGGTATCACTAAGCTCTAAAAGCACAAATTTACTGTAACTCAGGAAGTTGACATGCCTCTTTAAGAACTTTATCATTATAACTATGTCTTTTTATCATATTGAAATACGCATAGCAATGGTTATAGTTAAAAATACTCATCAACATGATACCGAGATCGACAAACAACTGCTTTCATGAGTCATGATACCAGAGGTTGGCTGTTGTTCAGTTCTCAAACCACACAGGACTGGTTCAAGTTCTAAAACTGTGTCCACGTGTCTCAGACAACCAATGCTTACTGGGCGTATGCACTGTAAAAGGATATGTTCTGTGGAGATTTACCAGGTACAGCGAGGGGAATTAGCACAGACAAACCACTACATCTGTGGTTGGTTTGACAGCCAAAATGTTTCTCTTGGAGTCAAAAGGAAACTGGGATGGAAAATCACATTATTACTGGAGAGGATCCTTCTCCCAGAGCTGGAGGAATAATAAAGATAAGGACGAGAAGCCTTGATTATAAACAGCCTCCAGACGAAAACAGTTGATCCATCATCTTGCTTTTGCTTCTGGGTTCAGTTATGCTCAGTGGAAGATTATTATTTTTTTCCTCTAAAATGATGAAGTTTCACTTGTGGTTTTGGTAATGATCTTACTTAATAATACATAATTTGGAAAAAAAAAAATATCACCAGTGCTAAAGTATTAATATCTATAACTATCCTATGTGATTCATTGACTGTGTGTTTCAGTGCAAACCTTCCACTGCCAGCCCTCGCTTACCTTCCTCCCAGGCTAAGCTGGAACGCATGAGGCCTCAGACACACTTAATGGGATTATGGTAATATAATTTTGTGACGCTGACCTCAGATTGGTGCCAAGTTTCTTCCACTTTCTTAGACAAAAGGCACAGAGCTCACCAAGGTTTCCAGCAGGCTGGCCCAGCTTGGCCTCCTGGCACAGGACAGTGTCCCTATCAGGGCTGTTGCAAGATTGATGGCTGTGAGGCAAAGTTTTCCCTGCTAAAGATGGTCAATTGGAAAGCAAAATACGAAAAAGTAGCAAGGCAAACAAACATAAGAGTGCATCTGAACTATGATAGGTGTCTATTTTTATGATTGCGAGTCTAGACGGTAATTAATACAACTCAAGACGTATAAAATGTGTCCACCATCTACACCCCATTTGTTCAAACAGTAGTTCTTGAGCTGAGGGTAAAGCTTCCATGGTGATAGGCTTGTAGTAAGCTTGTCTTTCCAAATGATTTAGCATGGGTTTCCTCTGGATGTGTCTTGTTGGTTTAGGAAAGAACTTTATGGACTGCATGAGTTGAAAGCAAGTGCGTGTGTGTGTGTGTGTGTGTGTGTGTGTGTGTGTGTGTGTGTGTGTGTGTGTGTGTGTGTGTGTGTGTGTGTGTNGTGTGTGTGTTTGTGTGTGTGTGTGTGTGTGTGTGTGTGTGTGTGTGTGTGTGTGTGTCGATTGCCACTGTTACTGAATGCAAGAGAAAAAAAATGCTCACAAAATCAGTAAGAACTCATAAACTAAAAATTATGTATGAAACGTCTTTTTTTATAAAAATGTATGTTTGTTTTGCAGTTGTTGCGCTGTTTACATTAAATCTATTGTGCTGACTTATTTGGCTTAGTTCTTGACGTCCTTGTGTACTTTGCAATGGTTCAGTCACCATGGATGTATCACTAGATTTTTTTTCTTTTTAGCTTTTTCTTTTCTTTTCCTCTCCTTTTTGCCTTCAAAAAGACCACCCATAGGGTTTGGAGGGGGCAGACATCTCTGCAGAATAATAATGGGGTCGTCCTGGGAAAATTGCCCATGGAATGGCTTGCTTAAAAAAAAAAAAAGTAGAAAAGAAAGAAAAAAATTGGTCCTGTTTCCGATCCTTCTTGGAAACATTCATCAGGGAACTCCTGCTGTTCATTGAGGAGTGAACCCCATCACAGTCCGGCTCGATCCGTACACCACTCCGGTCAGTCTGCTGCTGCCAAGACTTTCTGAGCTGAAGTTAGAGGGCCGGAATATTTTCTTGAGCAACATACTTCTGGAAATTATAAAAATATTATATTGATATGTTTTACGTATTCAACCTAATATTTTTAAAGATCTGAAAATTCATCAGATCGAATTTCCTACAGTAATCTGATATATGGATAAAACAAATGCAATGTAGTGTTTATGACTCTCATGATGAGTTTCTTTGTCTGCAGAGAAGCAGTGAATCAGCATAGTCATGCAGAGAAAGCCACGATGATGTCATCTTCAACCGTTTGACAAGACCTTATTTTGTGATGAAATGCAACGGAAAAGTCCATCAGTTCAGATTTTGTGTAGATTAAAACATATCTAAAAGAAAACAACACTAACAGTTTTAAAAAAATCTAAATATCCTCAAAAGCAAGTTTGTAACAACAGGGAAAAGAGAAATAATAAAGGCCACATACTCTGTCTCTGGACTTGTGACACTTGTAAGAAGTGTCACAATAGGGGCATCAGCACGCTCTTGTCATTGTGTATGTGAAAGAGGATGCCTGTAAAAATTAAAAAGAGACTGTGGAAGTTTAATTTTCACTTTAAGGAGAAAAAAATGTTGCTGTCAATAAGAAAATATGAAGACCACACAAAGTTTTCCAAAGCGAATGTAGACAAAGAACACAACTTCTGGAATTATGATTTTTTTTTTTTAGGACAAATGAGTTTAAACTATTTTGATAATAAAATTGAGAGAGAAAAAAGTTTGGAATAAACCAGTCTGGGACAAGGGACTCAGATTAATAGTAAAACATAGAGATTGGTGTGAAATGGTTTGGGGACACTTTGTTTCTGTAGAACCTCAGAAATTAAATATAATTGAGGAATATGTGAAGTAATCTGTAAAGGAAACCCACTAAGGACTAGCTGGAAATTAAGGAACGAAAAGTCCTATGCCAAGTCAAATGCCAGGTCTTGATTGCTCTGAAATTCTGTGGCGATGACTTAAAGCAGTCTGTGCAAGTAGAAAGCCTTTCAAACATTTCAGCACTGCAAGTAAAGCATATCCTAACTTAGCTTGTTTAAACTTTTCTACATAAGTGTAACCACAAATGCCCAATTTTTCAGTAAACAAAAATTTTTCCTTGACTTTTGCAAAGAATTGCTGGGTACATTTTAACTTTCATGCAACATGTTTTGTCAGGGACCAGTTGGTGCTGTCTTACCATAAATGCCTTGTAGAGACAGGTCAGACAGCATAATGGTCTGTCATATAACAATATATTGCAGCAAGAACTCGTCAAACTCAAATGTCATTGTTCAAGTTAAAGGTGGCCTCCTAATTCCTCCTTATGGTGTCACTCAGACTATGTTTCAGGTTTGAAGAGTAAATCCTGTTCTGAATTCTTCTACGTCACGTCAGTCATGAGTAAAATTCCTGTCTTTGCAGGATTTAGAAAAAAGACTACTTGGTATTTTTTCAGTTTTCCCCCTTCTGTGGTTTTGCCCGAGGCAGCCTCTAGCTGAGTTCCTTTTGCCATACAAGACCCGAGGCCCCTGTTGCGTGGCTCCAGGTTTGAGCCACATGAGATTCAGTGATGGATGTGCCCCTGGGGGTCTCCGTGGGAGGTGGGCTGCGCACACCCCGTCTGCTCCTCACTGTCAGAGGAGGAAGTTGTCCTCCTTTGTAACCAGAGACAGCAGAGTGAGGCCCGATGACACTGGAAACAGCGCAGGGAAATTTCTCATGCCACCAGCGATGTTTCCTGAAAGTATTGTACAACTATCATGAATTGTGTAGTCACACTTCTACAGCATTAGGCGGTGTTGACAAAGGTTAAAGTCAGGTATTTATTTAGGCATTGCCAAATTACAATACATGGACAAAACTAATATTAAGTTTGACCAAATTTAGTTCAAATCCAGTAAGAATTGTTTTTAAATGACTTGATTTCCATTTTCAATCATGTTTAGTTTTCTTTGGATGTTTAGTTGAAGGACATGAACAGATGACAGGGAACTGAAATCTGTCCTGAAATATTTGTCTAAGATAACATTTATAAGCCAAACCATTTTTTTTCTCTACAATTACACTAAGACATTAAATATGGATATTAATTAATGCAAATCATTTCTGATATTTGGAAGAATGAAGACAATGTTTCGGTTGTAAACGGCAGCTTAACCTCGCCTAATTTTCTGATATTTGGGAAATCATGTCTAGTCATCACAGCGACCTGAGGGGAAGCCAGAATAAAAGAGCAGATTAAACATGAGGAAATAGGCATCCTCTGCAAATGTATTCCAAATTTCAACACAAACCTATAGTACCTGATTGTGTTTACATTGTGGCTGATTTATTAAGTTCAGCTCTGTTGCTATATTGCTTAGCCAGCGAGGAATAAACAATACGCAGCGTCTAGTTTGTTTCTTTAAGCCGCTGTGTATACAGGCGAAGGGAGGGGTGTGGACATACATCTTGTCGATGGGACTGGGTCCCTAAAGGACCTGTGACCTCATGGTCTGCAAAGCCAGAAACCTAAACTAAAATGTCTGCAGCTAACTGTCAACAAGTCAGAAAAAAATACATAATGATCGATTTTTTTACTTGCGCTGCTTTTGCAAAAATTGAATAGACAACATTTTTTGTGTGTGTTAAAATTCTTAATGCAGTGGAGAATCTGTATTGCATTGGTAAGCAGACATTAGAAGCTGAAAAATACTTCCTCCACACTTTGATTTTGCAGGTGCATCTCAACACATTACACTAGCACAGCATATATTTATATTTATACTCTGTTACAGTACAGATTGTTAACATAGTGACATGCTTTCAGCATGTGATTCTGTTGATTTTGAGAATTATGGCTCAGAGCCAATGAAAGCTCAACATTGAGTTTCTCAGAAAAATAGAAAACAGGACAAGACCAATAAAAAGGATTTTATGTTTTAACTTTGGCATCAATACGAAAGACTGGTGATCTAACAATATTACAACTGACAGTAGCTCGGGCACAAGCTGAAGCTACAAATATATATGTAATATATGCAATATATTAATGGTATGAAAAGGTTGCATGTGCAACAGGAATGACCGTAGTGTTATAAGGAATGTAAGAACCTTTCATGCTTCCACTGCTGATGAGCTTTATAAAAATGTTTCATTTTCCAGTATCATGTGGTGCATGTGCTCACTGTGCCAACGATACTAAGACAATCCGTTATTACAATTATATCACTGCAATCGGTCCAAAAATTCATCTGCCATAAACTCTATAGATAGTTTGTGTGCAATTATGAAGAGGATGATGAGACACCGAACTATACAGATAAGTTGAAAGTTGCTTTTAAACATCTTAGGACATGCTCCTCACCTCTCTATGCCAAGCAGCACTGATGCAACAATTTATGAAAAAGGCAACACCACAATTAAAATGCAGTTTGTGCTGCATATAGTCATATTATCCAATGAGTAATATTTTTGTGTTAAAAAATATTGTCGTGTATAATAATGAAAAAAACTGAGTTATGTATTTAATTAACTCTTGGCCACAATAGTCAAAATTAATAGAAAAAATGCTTGAAATGCATCAGTTTGTGGGTAATGTATTAGGGAATTTTAATTGACATTTAATTACTGAGATTAATTGATTGATATTATTAATGTGAACACCCTACAGAAAGCAATGTCAAAAGAAAGAGACAGCTTAAGATGAGAACTTATTTCTGACTTTTGCTTTTTATTGCAAACAAATAATAATAATACAAAAGATAAGCTTTTAAGACAAAGCCATGTTTACCTAGGGAAACTGCATTAAGATGACAAAAATGAGAACTAATTATACAGAATATAAAACAAGAAACAAAACTTTCTCTTTTCAAAAAGAAAACAAAACAAAGTATTCTGTTGAATCCAGCAAAATTCTTTACAGCTGCGTTTCTCATCCAGTCGAAAAAAGAAAAAAGAAGAAAACATCCAGTTTTTCTTGAAGAGAAAAGACCCATCATGTCATTTTTTTAAGCATTCTGTACACAAGTAGATCGAGAATTATGTGAAAACATTTACAAATGATAAATAAGCAATGTTGCATCACATATGACGGCAACCTAAATTCACCTCTGTGCTGAATTTAAATGATAATTCTCCAATAAAATTAATGCTAAAGAATAAATTAAGAAAACAAAAGAAGGGAGAAAATATCTGGCAGAAGCACACCATGCTCAGACCTGATTTACCCTGGCAAGAACCAGGTCAAAGGTCACTTCCTGAATCTCATCAAGCAGGAAATCCGACCTGCGCTGCCGTCTTTACGGATCGTGAAGCCTCCCCGCTGTGGCTTCAGAGGCACTAATGGTATTGAAGGCAGTTAAAAAGCAAGCATCACTATCACATCTAGCAGTTCAGTAAGGCCGGCAGAGGAGTTACATGGCACCTGCTATTAGCGTTTCCAACTGTTTTAGCTGAACCAAACAAGAAGTAGAAGATTGGACTCTTCGCTGATGACACGATAACATCACGGCCAACAATTCTAATCTACTCCAAAACCTGCAGTTCCCATGATCTGAATCTCACTGAAGTTAGCGTATGTACAGCGGAACAAAGGCTAAGGTGAGATGGCGTGTCGGTAAACTTCCGGTAAAAAAATACATTATAGAGAGAATAAAAAAAGGCCACTGAGGGTGTTTTCACCCGGCATCCCTGTTCCTTTAAGCAAGCAACGATGATCATGACACAGAATATGTTGGGAATAACAAGAGTAGAACACATACACAGTACATACTATCATATTTATAACCATTATGTCCTCACAGAGGATTTTACTTTTTAAACATCATTTCTAAAAAAATATAATCACAATTCCAACCAATACAAAAGGCACTGCTGTGAGCCAATTTAAAGACTAAATTTCAGAACTATAAAAAAAGTCCATGTCGTGTTTTTCTATTGGCAATGTGGCGAGGACAATGAAATTAAGGCAACTGGGGTTAGGGGTTAAGGGGAGCAGTCTTGGGTGGATGTGTCGGCGCTCCTCAGGGCCTGGACAGTTGTGTGTAAATCGGCTGCTGCTCCCAGTGCTGTGGACTGTGGGTCTGCGGCACAGAGGGCACCCCGGCACTGTCGGCTATCGGGGTGTACATCGGCCTCTGGCTGGGGCTCATGTAGCTGAAGGTGGAGTACAGGCTGGAACCTTGGCCAGCTGCATGGCTGTAGTAAGAGTTGGCACTGCTCTGGTGTTCTGAATAGTCATACTGTGCTCTTGTGATGGACGAATAAGAAGAGGGGCTGTAGTGCTGTAGGTTGAATGAGCCATAGGTGATGTGCTGCGGGGATCCCTGTTGGTCACTGTAGTGGCTCGGGCTGAGCTGCTCTGTCTTGATCTGGGTGGTTCTCTGCTGGCCCTGTTGACCTTGCTCTCCTGCTCCACCAAGGGTGGTCAGAGTATGCTGCTGCTGCTGCTGCTGCTGCTGCTGCTGCTGCTGCTGCTTGGACATCCAAGCATGAGCTCCCACACCGGCTCCCTGACCGACTGAGGCGGTGCTAATACCGTAGCTGCCTGTGTAGCCGGCCTGGGCTGCACCAGCGACCCCAGCGTGGCTGTGAGGCGGCAGGTACTGGTCGAACTCATCAACATCAAAGCTGCCGATGTTGGAGATGACATCGCTGCTAAGCTCACCAATGTCCACAGCGCCAAAGTCTATGTTGAGCTGCCGACTGCTGCCCTCTTGAATGGGGCGGCCCTCGCGCTTCAGGTCAGCTTTGCTGGAGGGAAGGTCTGTCTTTGGGGTCGTCGGGGGTGTTGGTGGTCCCTGTGACTGACCTGGTTGGAGAGAAGCAAAGTTAGACTCATGGCTTTTAAAAACAAATTATGCTCCCAGTCCTGACAATTTAATCTAAATGCACCCAGATGGGGGGGAGGGGAGTTAGGGTAACCCTATCCCCCGAACTACTGGGACAATTCCAAGAGATGTGTTGGCTTGTTGGATAGTAAAATTCCCAACAGTTGGGTTTTCCATCTATCCTAGCAAAACGCAGCAAGGTGATATGTAAAAGCATTTCTTTCAATTCTTACCCGAATGTTCCCCCGGTGAGTGCACCTCGCCCATGCTGGACGCAGGAGAGTCGGCTTGCTGCAGCGCCTTGAAAATTGCGTTCGGAGAGATGTGCGTCTGTTCGCCATCCTCGGATTCATTTTGCCCATTCTTAACAGATTTCCTCCGCCTCGGTTGATATTTATAGTCGGGGTGATCCTTCTTGTGCTGCACTCTCAGGCGTTCGGCTTCCTCCACAAACGGCCGCTTCTCCACCTCATTGAGAAGCCTGGACATGGCACAAATCAAGAATGTGAATTATATTTGTGTGTATATTCCAGATCGTTTATGAATGCATGATAAATAGCCACCAGAAAGCGATTAAAAATGTGGTCTTAGATATATAAATAATTAGACCAAAAGAAAATAATTTAAAAAATTACGATTAAAATATATGTATCAAAAGTCCAGGGAAACTAACATGTAAAACTTGCATCAAGAAAGAGCTGCAGGGCTTTTTACGCAGCAATCGGCCACAAGCTTTCACTGCGTAAAAAGCGCCACAGAAAAGGACCTCGAATTTTAAGACCAACTCACCTCCAAAGTTTTCCCAGGGTCTTGCTGAGTTCTGCGTTGTGCAAGTGCGGATACTGATCGGCCAGCTTCCTCCGCGCCGCCTGAGCCCAAACCATGAAGGCGTTCATGGGTCTCTTAACGTGTGGTTTGCTCTTGCTGGAGCCGTTGACGCGCACCGGCATGGGTACGAGCGTCCAGTCGTAGCCCTTCAGCACCTGGGACACCGCGTCTCTGATGCACACCGGGAACTTCTCCTCCTCGCCCTCCTTCTTGTAGTCCGGACCCCTGAGGAGGTGGTTGTCGGACGGCCGGGTGTTCTCGGTGTCCGAACCGGAGCCGGACGGGCACGGCGAGCCCGCTGAGTCTTCAGACATGCTGGGGCTCGGAGCGTCTGAATGACATTTCTCCTGTTCTTCTGTCATCTTCAGGTAAGGGTCGAGGAGATTCATGCGAAAAAACTTAAAGACTATCTGCTCGCACTGAAAAAAAAAATTAGTAGAAAGGCCTTTTTTTTCCTTCTTTTTTTTTTTTTTTTTAAATCCAAGTGTTATGTGCCCAAAGACTGCAGCGACAGTCTGTAAGGGCGCACAGCTTGACCTGCAAACTTGAATCCTTTAATATAAAAAAAGCAACAACAAAAAAAAGTCTTCAAGCTCCTTAGCTTTCTTACAATTTCGTGAATAATAACGCAATTGAGAAACAGTGACTTTAAAACGGAAAGAAACTAACTCATCTCCCACGATGGATACTCGAAGCGTCTGCAAACCCAAGGCGGCGATGCCGCAATTTATGTTAGAGGGTAAAAAATGATTGGGCAGGGGCGGTGGTGGGGCGTTCAAGGGGCGGGGACATAATCCTACTGAGAGAAAATCTTGGAGCAAAAAAAAAAAAAACAGTGAAAACGAAAACCAACCGTAACTAGGCGTTTTATTCTTTTTTTTCTTTTTTTACTTTTTCTCCTTTTTTGTACCCTTGTGAGCTTTAGTCTCATTTCAATACATAATCAAACGTCAACTTTGAAAAATAATATATAAACGCATAACGTGGAACAAGAATAGAAAACTTTAAAATGAAAATCCTAGACTTCAGTTTGAATTTACGACAAAACACTGAAACAGCCTCATCTTTACCAAATAAACCATTTGGAATGAAAGTGTGCTTCTTATTAAACTTGTTTATGATAGTAATCATATTTTTAGTATGTAAATATGTAATTTACAATCATTTCAGGTTTAATTCAAAAGCATTTGAATTAACTGAAGCAGCAAACAATTCATATTGTAAAAGCTTAAATTTAGCATAACCTGTTAGAATAACTTACAAACCTGTAAGCAGTTTATTTAGAAAATAGCTACATTTCTGAAGCATCTTTCTTAGAGAACAATATCAGACACGTATATCCTTAAAATATCAACTTTCTGCTTCTCTGAAATTGGTGGACTAATATGATTTATATTACATACTTATCTTTTATTATATTCTGAGTGATATTGAGTAAACCTTGTGTTGCACAGAAGAATCTGTCAGACACTATAGAGCTGCGAGGAAGCAACAAGGGGGGAATGTGACATGTTTCAAAATTGACCAATAGGGGGAGACAGCAGTCCAGAAACATATCAGTAAGCACTCCTTGGTTATCAAGCCACTACAGTGAGTTTTACATTTAAAAGCCTCCAAATGTTTTTTTTTTTCTTTTGTTGTTGTTTTTCCAAGTATAAAGACAATGAAAGAAACTGATATTTTCATTCAACAGTCATTTATTCTAATTTTATTAGACAAAAAACTCAATTTGTAAACCATCTAGTTTTTAATTGAAGTCAGAATTACACAAAAAGTGAAGAATAAGAATATATTTAATGGTGAGAGAATGTAGTAAATGATGAAGAAAGGACATTTTATTCATGTACTTATATTTTTCTAAATTGCTCAAAAGCGTATACGGTACAGAAACAGGTGAAAATACTAGAGACTTTATTTTCATATAAAAACAGTTGTTCAATGACCATTAAAATGACTAAGAATAAAAAATCTGTTTGTTTTTTTTCAAAAGGTTCCCAAACAAGTTAAAATATAAAATAATTTGAAGACATGAATTTTCAGCCTATTTTTTTTTTTCAAAAGGTTCCCAAACAAGTTAAAATATAAAATAATTTGAAGACATGAATTTTCAGCCTATTCATTATTTACGACTAAATTGTACTTTCTTTGGGAGGGATGACTATCTTAGAAAGAGCCCCAACCCTTAAAAATAAATATATCTAATTAAAAATAATAATAAAATAAAAACTGTTGTGACACTAAAATCAGCTGCGCTGGATTTGCTCCAACACTTGTTTTCTACATACAAAAGAGACTTTGTTGAAAGAGTTTAGGCCTTCTAATCCACGTATTCAATTTTAGAAACCGGATCCAACCCTGAGTTATGACTTCAAATAAAGCCAAGAAAATTAAAAAGATGTTGAACACCGGCAAGTTTGTAAGTTGACAAAACAAGTTTGGGGGTATATCAGCAGATAATGACATAGAACATTATTCAAACTAAATATTTGCTAAGGTTTGTTATGTAGGATCATGTTCGGTTTGGTAAAGCTGAATAACACGTGGTAAAAAGTATCTCAGCTTTAGGCTGAGATATCTCAACCTTTTTATCTCACTGAGATAAAACTGTTTTAATTTGAAAAAGTGTAAATTTTTCAAACTTAGATTTCACCCAAAAAAAAATTAAAATACCTTTATATAAGGAAATTGTTAAAAGTTTCTATAAACGTTTCACTGTTTTATGTTTGACCGATACAGTCCTGCTGGCAAGAATTGAGACTTCAGCAGACATAAGTTCAGCTAAGTGATATTTAATGCTGGAGTCAAAGCAGCCTTGTAAAGGAAGGTACTTAGGTCAGATTAGATAAAAATGTTTTGGTCTACATGCAAAACAGCATATGGATGTTTGAAAAGCTACCCTTACTGTGAAAACATGGTGGTAGTGGCATCGTAGTAGCGAGGCTTCCATCTTAGTTTGAGCCATACGGCAAAAACGTATGGACAAAGATTTCACACTCCACACTGCGAAACAGGAGACATATCTCACAATATTTGCCGCTATAATTGCAATAAAAGGCTGTTTAAATATGTTTTTTTTCTCAGAGGACATACATACAGATATACATTACTAATATATATATATATATATATATATATATATATATATATATATATAGATAGAGAGAGAGAGAGAGAGAGAGAGAGAGANATATATATATATATATATATATATATATATATATAGAGAGAGAGAGAGAGAGAGAGAGAGAGAGAGAGAGAGAGAGAAATCTGTTTTCTATAAAATTATGTGCTTCTTTTTGTTGATCTATATCTAAAATATCAGTAAAACTACTTGAAAATGTGTGCCTGTGATAAATCTGATAAAGTCTGAAAAAGTTATAAGGTGTTTGTTGAAGTTTCAGGATGACGTGATTTGGGAGGTTCAAGAATAGCTCCTTTGATTTCTGAGCCAACTGGTCTTAACTTGCAGTAGAGGAAACCCTGTGACGGCCGGCACTGAGGCATCAGAGGTGTGGCTGGGCATGTTCTCGCCTCCACACCGCTGACCTGCAGAAGGTTTGAGTAGGCCCACGAACTGTATTCCAGTTAAATATGGCCAGGGGAAGAGGGGTGGACGTGAATCTCACAGCTTACATGGAGCTCCCGGCTGTAGGCGAAGGTCTTGGGAAACTTCTCAGCTCGAGTTCGAGCCTTGGCGTCAAAATTTTGAGGCAAACACTGGGGGTAAACTGCCAAATCATGTCTCTCACCTCGCAGATTCCACTGCAAAAGTTTGAAAAGACCGTGATTCTTTTTACATGTTGATTTCAGAGGTGTCAGTATAATTTTGTTTTTTTGAAGTGTGCACAGAAAATCAGAAGGAAAACCAAAAATTCTGTCGCAAATACAGCATAAACTATATCTGTGGCAATGATTAAATTTCATATTCTAGATCTCTTACGTAAAGATAATTTTTTTGAGGTATTGTTTGAAAGAGTGAATCCTAATTACAGCATTTCATTCATAACTTCACTGTTGAAGTTGTCAAGCTATTTTACAGTATATGTATATTAGTGCCCTTACTTGGTTATTAATAGTGGAGGGAAGGCAGTTTAAAGATTTTCACCACTCACATAGCACCTCTCTGAGACTTTCCACAACTTCAACCAACTGCCCTAGACATGGCAGAGGACTGCAAAAAGCAGAACTGTCAAAATTCTTCAGCAAAACTGTCTAATTCTTCCTTCCGGGTGTTTCCACACCTCTAATTCTCCAGAATGATGTCTGAAACATAAACCGCATTGGTTGAACTGTAAATGTTGGTATCATAAAGATGGATGGATGGGCTGCTAATGTTTGCTTTACCAGATCAGAGTACTCTGGCCACGGGCAACTGTTTACACATGGCATTTTGTGAAGGGTAAACTTTAAATAAGACTTATCAAGGCCCTGTCACCCTCAGAAGATTTTGCTTCACATTCCCCCAACCCTGACTATCTCACACCTCCTTGACATCCCACACAGAACCACAGCGGCTCACCTGAAAGAGTAAGGACCACAATCATTTGGATAAAAAATAGTAAAATTGTACTGGTTTTCTGTCACACCTACATGTTTAAGAGCATAAAACTAATTTTAATATCACACAAAGATAACCCGAGTCAATAAAATGGCGGTTTACAAATTTACTTTGCATTTCAAGTGAAAAAAGTTATCCAAGGTTACCTAGCGATATATGAAAAGGTAATTGCAATTCCAACCTGATAAATCTTTGTTGCAACAGTTATCAAATTTTTTTGATAACTAGCAATAACTCTTTTGACTCTTTGTCGAGATGTTTTGGCCAGCTATTACTTGCAAAATTGTTTTAATTCAGGATGTGTTTGGATCATGAGGATGGTGGAAGGCCAAGTACTATGTCATGTCTTTCTTCATTATGGGTACAGCCTTTCGCTGTGGTTTAGTAAAGTCTCAAAGCCTTACAAATGACTTTGTTACACATCTTAGATATTCTGTTTCCCATATTTTCTTGCATTTCATTACTTCAGGGCACAATTTATTACTATTTTACATCTTTAAGCATTCTTAACTATGTCAGGTTCTATTTAAATAGTTTTGTTTTGGTTTTTTTATTGTACAGATGAGGCATTCTTGCAAAATAAGTTTTCCTTACATTTAAGTTATTGTTTAAGCAGAAATAAGTGGAAGTTTATTTTACCCAAAGTGGCCAGTGGAGATTATGGGAACCACTCCCCTGACTAGTAATAGAACTAGAACGGAAATTGTAAAGAGTGAAATGTTAATTTTGGATTTCTTAATGTAGTAAAAAGTTTCTAGAGATAGGTTGTTGACCTTCTCAAATTATTTTGCTCTGAAATAAGCTTTACCCAGAATAGACCTGGCTATCCCCATTGTAATAAGACACTTATTTAAAGCCCTTGAAATATGCCATTGTTCATTTGACCCTTTCTTAGTACATTAATCCTATTGCTGCAGTCTAATGCTGAAATCCTGAAGAGCTAAGAGGGCTAGATCTGCTTGACCACACAAGATATTCTTGTTTCTCCTGAAACAACCTGGTATCAGTCGTTTAACCACAGAGAGTGGCACACGGCTAACAGGAAGTAGTCTACATCTGTGGTGCATCCATTGTAAAGACTTAGCGAGTTGCTCTAATGCAGGTGCTAAACTCTGAGAGGCGATTAGATATCATCACTCTTTCATTAACTTGGTATTTCTTGTGTCTCCATGGCTGTGTAGGAAGAATGGTCCTTTTCATCAGTCCTCCAACAAATGGAACTTGCTGAAAAGAGCCAGGCTAAGTTGTGAGGATAATGAAACAAGAGAAAAGGAGCCAGATATCTGCTAAAAAAAACAAAAAAAACAAAGTCAAATAGTGCAAAGTGGGTGTCCAGTATAACGGCTGATAATCAAATATGTACGAACATGGTTATTACTGCTGTGGTGGGGAATAAAGCAATAAGGAAGTAAACTGCAGCAGCAGCAGGTGACGGTAACAAGAAGGGGAAGTTAGGCAACTAATCAGACCGAGTTTATTTTTAGACCAACTGCAGGTGACAACAAGAGTCTCATTTTCACCTGATCGTCGAAACAGGTTGGATGGAAGGAGGGCCGGATATTCCATTACGTAGACCAGACCTGAGCGCACATAGCTTCTTTATGAAAGGTGTCTCTGTCCGTGGACTGAGATGCTGCACTGACATCATCCGGAGCCAGCGGATGGGACATTTTATGTGTTGTGGTGCCAGGGAGCAGTTCACACTTACAGCCAAACTGTCTCCGAGGAGTGGTTTAGACTCTAATGTGCAAAACTCCATCACAGACTAAAGATTTACAACTAACATCACATACTCAATTTTTCATTTAAATCACAACACTTAAAGCATTCTACCAGCTACAGCTACAAAATTATATATATTCCTACTTTCCAAATTTTATATTTCTGCAACTAAATATTAGATTTGTCTAAAATGTATTTCTTACCTATGCATATATATTTATTTTGCATTTGCTTTTAAATGTGTTAACCATTGTAAGCTTTGCAAATGAGTTGTAGCTATAGAACATAAACATTCAAATGAGGGAAATTTTTCACATTTATGGCGGTTGTCATCTTTTGACTAAAAGGCATACAAGTGTACTTATCTGATGAGTGACTCATAAGTAAAATAATATCATATTGGAAGAAAAGTACATCAATTTATACATTAAAATTTATCTTTTAGAAGTTTCTATCATCTTATGCAGATGATATACTGGTATTGTCTGATTTTTATGTTTTGACTAACAGAAATGGAAAAACAGGTAGGACATATGCAGATATTGTCAATATGTTAGGAAGTAGCATGTTAGCCAAGAGTTTCTATATAAAAACAAAGCCAATGCTTCACTATTTCATTAAGTGGATAAATTAATACCTTCCTAATTGCCATGGACATTTGAAGTCTTACTATATGAGAATGCAGGATTCAGTTTCTTGATGCCCACATCTTGCATATTGATTTACTTCTCAAACCAGTCATGTTACTGACAATATAACTTTAATTTGATTATAGTTTGAATAGCTGCTGTTGTTTTCATAAGTGTTGCCATAGAGACTTTGCTTTGGTAAGGATGGAGTAAGCATGTGATGGATGCCATTTAATGCATGCTTTCTAACTGTCACCTGCCACCCAACCCCTCTCAAGTGTCTAAGCACATCAATAGCCTCTGCAAAGATTCAGGTGAGGTTGTATCATTTTGTCAGCACTTTCAAAATGAGCCATTGTCATTCAAACTTAATTACAGGTTGTGCTCTGGTATTGGAAATAGAGGGCACTGACCTACAGGGATCACACTCTGCTTCCATACTGTTTCATTGTCATTTAAACTGACTCTGAGGCCATTTTGCCTGAAGACATGAAGTAAGAAGAGTTCAGTCTTAGTTTTGCTTTTTAGGTGTTCTATAGGAAATACTAAAAATGCACAAAAAATTGCTAATAATAATAATAATAATAATAATAATAATAATAATAATAATAATAATAATAATAATAATAATAATAATAATAATAATTGATGCTTAGAAATACTTTTAAAATAAAAAAATCAGGAGATTGGTTGGGGTTTTAAAGTAATTGTTGGTTTTATAATGCTGATACACAGTCGGGGCATTTGTTTAATGCAGCTTGGTTTTTTTTACAAATAGTATTGACCATTCTGCATATCCATTTCCTTTCCTCTAGATAAGTTATCAAACAAATGGTTGAGGTATTTCAACTTGTTAGAAGCACCAAGCCGATAAGGTAGAGATTAGAGCAGTGCTATCTGCTTGGGAGCCAACAAGGGAAGGACATTCTAGAAAGTGTGCTGCAATTGCTCTTCACTTTTAGTCACAAAGGTAAAAGTCACAATCAGCATATTTCTCAGTGACAAGTATTTTTATACAAGCAGATATTTGATACACCAGCAACTCCCGACCCCATTTAGGGACAAGGGTGTAAGAAAATGGATGGATGGAAATATTTGATACACTAAATTAGATAGGTTAGTATTGCTTAACATGTGTTTTATTACTTTAGTCTTTCTTGGCAGTTTTGTGCATTGGTTTCCCATTTTACAATAAACATGTAGATTGTTGGCTAACGTGTTTTTTTAAGTCTACCTTTTTAAGGTGTCTTCTTAGTTTAACAATTCTGAAAAAAAAAAAAAATTTGCCCCATTTCTTTTTTTTTCCTTAGTGTCAAGATCAGCCTTGCTTTTCACACTGAGGACTGAATTTAGATGTGTATATTTTTTTTATTCTCTGACTCTCATTGCTATTTAATGTATTAAAAAGAAGGAAAGATACTAACATTTCATGTTAAAATAATTGAGAATCATAAGTAGATAAAAAATTAATTCCGGTGTTTTTACCTTTGAGAACCTTTATCTTGACAAAGCCGATGTTTTTCATAAACTTTGATGCATCTGGTAAAAATAATCTTTTCAGGCATTAGGGAAGCTAAATATAAAAAAGTAACCAAACATGGCAAATAGCTTGGTGGTGTTAAGCTTTCTGCAGTAAGAATTATTTTTGTCAAGTATAAATCAACAAACTATGCAATCAGTCTCCTAAAATGATTTTACACTAACTCAATAGAATACATTGCATTTTCTGCATCAGTGGCTTTTTGCACACACATCATAGTCTTTCAAATATCAGTCCTTCTATTTTCCCTTTTCCCCTAAAACACAAATCACTTGTGAGCAAACTAGTAGAGACTGGAGGTGAAACACATACATGCCAAGCATAACAAAACACTCAGGGCTGCGTGCAAACTCTCGTCTCTCTTTCCACCACGTCTTCCTCCAGCTCCCTTTGGGTGCTCCGCTTTTCAGGCTGGGTCAGGCTCAGCAGGGAAGTTCCATCTGACTGGGACGGCCCAGCGGTGGCGGCCCCAAACCTCCGGGAGTCAGAGTCGTGCATTCTAGTATTACTCTTCAAGGAAATTGTTCTTCAACATTTCCTGAGATACAATATTTGAGCTGCTTGGTGACTTTTCTTGGTGTGAGAAGGAAAACTGCAACAGACTGGTTTGATTTTCTGCAGATTGCTGTCGACTGCAAAAGTGACTTCTTATCTGACTGAGCTTGACGTTTCCTTATACAAAATTGTTGGCTTCACCATAGATAAGCATCCCAGTTTATAAGGCATGATGGAACAATTCTGGATGAGATTCAAGACTGAATTCCATTTTTTATTTAATGTGTTTTCTTTTTTTATGACGTTGTAGCATTGACAACATAGAATTTTTATAAGTTAGCAGAAAAATAAATGTCTATAGTTTTTTTTATATGAGGTTTGTGATTTATATTAAAAAATAAAAGCTTTGAAATTTGAAAGTGACTTCATGTACATTGTAACAACAAAGTTTAAAATTGTTCAACCTAAAAGTAAGAGGGATTAAAATGGCTCATTGAATTCATTACACACTTACTTTGGATGCTGGTTTGCTAAGTAACATACTGCCATGAATAAATAATGCCTGTATAAACATTACAATTTAAGTTAGATTTTTTTTCTTTAGAAATTTTACAATGTATTATAAAAAACACACAATGCAGTTGTTTATATTGATACATTTAACATCTACAACAAAGTACAGCACCATTCGTCTTGTCTGAAAAATACATTTTACCATGTGAGAAAAAGCTACACCTTTGATGACGGACTACAAAAGAGATTAACATGTGCCAACCTGCAAAGAATAGACTTCATGTTCATCTGTCCAACTCTACAAGGTTAGAAATAAATTCTGAGTTCAGGATGTACTTTTGGGTAAAACTGCACCATGTTTCATTTAGAAGACAATAGTTTGCTGCTTTGTTAGGGTTCAAAATGTCTGTAGCTGCTTCTTGTAAGTTAAGAAAGCATTGAACAGTCAAACGGCAAAATCCGGAAATACAAGAACATTCAGAAGTAAAGACAAAGCAAGCGTATTAAATTACACTGACTTATTAAACCCAAAGGCTTGTACATGATCTCACGAAAAAGACTATGAAATCTGATTCATTTGCATGGCTCCGACTTTCTGGACAAAAGACAAGATGACAGGTATGTTGAATTATTAGCAATTCTAAGAAATCTTGGTCTCGGCGACAAAGTTCCTGACTCAGCAAACAGACTACCAGAAAGGCGTGACCTCTTATCAAACCAACAGTCTGTAATTAAAAATCTAGAGTTACCAAGCACTTACACCTCAGCGCACTCCTATGACTTGTTTGTGAAAACCATGGCTTCACCTTTGGTTGAAGCTGCTTACTGGGGCTTAACCCTTTAACAGTGGGTGTCTATGCACAGCCACATGTAGGTGGCAGAGCCTAAGCAGGACACAACCCAGGTGATGGAGAGCATTTTTAGGTAAGGTTTTATCAATAAGCACAATCCAATTCTCTTGAGGTACAACACAAAGTCCTGAGCAAAGAGTAAAAAAAAGGCTTCCATATTTTTCCACCATTGGAAAGATCACATGCAAAAGACGGGAGAGGTGGTAAGAGAAGAAGCCTGCAGTCCCTCTGATTGGTAAAACTGACAGCGGGGGTTACAGGCAAATGACGAGGAAAAGCCTGACATCTAGAACTGAATCCTCAAAGTAGCTGCTTATCTAACATAATGCAAGGATTTTTCCTGCTAATCTTTTATGGCACACCTTTGATCACTTTTAAGATGATGCTGTCAACAGCAAAAAAAATGGAGTATAAAGACAGAAATATTTTATTGAGGTGTGAAAGGGGAGAGTCTTTGTCCGCGACAGTGACAGGACATACTGTACAGAGGCACGTCCTCGACAGGCGCCAGATGATTTTTATCTCTTTTCAAAACCGTCTCACTTACCCAACCTTCTCTCTCTTTGGAGATTTGCATAAATTCCTCATTGACAAGAATGATAACAGGGAATTCAATCCTAATCTATCATCTGCTCTAATACATTTGCATCTACTTTAAGACGAGGGGAGCATAAATTCAGATGTTTCAATTCTATTTAACAAAATCAACATAATGGTATTTATATTTTCAAATACTCATCAACAAAAAACCTGTTGCTTCTGATCTAACCTTCAATGCCATCGCTCAGAGTATATTATGTAAGAAATTTCATTCGCAAATCAAGAAAGCATAAAACCAATCTATGCCATTTTTCATTAATATAAGTCTTGAATTTGCTAACTGTCAATAGCACAAAACCGCTTTTGCTAATTCCTTTTACAAAGGAAGAACAACTTCTTTACTCAATCATGTCTCATTGTTTTCTTCATTCTTGTAAGACCACAAATGAGGCTTTTCGTTTTGTCATCCTTTTCAAGGTCTCTACCAAACACATCCTCTTCTTTCAGTCAAAACTGGAATAATGTCATCGTGCCTTAAATACACTGTTCACTCTTGTTCAATTTATGCCACAAATGTATATGGTTACCACATAAACAGTGCATTAATTAAGATGGTCGAATGAGCCACTTGTGAATGAAGGTGTCAGTGAAATTTATGTTTATGACATCTTTCTGCTCTCGGAAATTTGGCTTTATGGGGATATTTATGCTTCCTTTGAGGGGCTATTTCCAGATGCTTTAGTTTTCAGTGTGTTTTTATTTGTATTTGCTAAGTTTTTCCCACAAACTCGCCCTGTTTCTCCAATGTCACATAACATTATGTTTGCGGTGTCCCACCTAATTAGATCTTGTTAGCAGCTTATTATGAAGTCAACAACTCACCTACTATACAGCTTTGCTCTTATTTATCAATACAATCTAAACTGTGCCAATGGTTCATTTGATGGCTAGTTTATTTCTTTGCTCAAGGATGAATACTGTTTGGCAAATACAAATCATGGTGTTTATTTTATATTTTTGAGGACTGACACAAATAGATGAATGGATAAAAATGCACACAAAGAGAACAGTCATGAGTATGTGTCTATATACTCTAATAACATTGTTATAAGCAGGTCAGAACCTTTCAAAGAATAAAAAAATGCAGCTTTATGCATATAAACTAAATAAAGACTACCAAAGGAGCATCTCCTAATTCACTGGAAAACAGATGGAACTGGAATCCTGAAACCTATTTTCTTTAGAATGAAACAAAATTAATTTCATCATAGTCGCCAGGTAAACTGAAATTTTGTCCATCTTTATTTAACTTCCACTTATGAAATAAAAAGATACCGCTTAACACAAACTTCACCTTTTTGTTAACAGGAAAGGGAAAGGTTCAGAATTTTCTGGATTTTATGGAATTTGAAATGTGGGGAAATAACTGGAGATTGTGTAAAAACTGAAGGGAGCACTTGATTTAGCATCTAGCTGAACAGTTAACAAACACAGCATGGTGTTATTTTTCATATCCACTTGAATGCAGGACTTAGAACTGTTTTCCCACTGGATTATATGATTAATACACTATAAATATAGTATATATTATAGCATTTTATTTGTTGCAAGTTTGCAGCAGTAGAACACATTAACATTCCGCTCCTTAAAAGTTACTGTATTAGTAATATGCAAAATGTCTGAAATACTGTTATGACTTGTCACTGTATGATGGACACATTGAGGACACTTGAAATGATCACAGTGACGGATTTATGATTCCTGATTTTATAAGACCGGTTTGGGACAGTGGAGACTGAGGGTGGAGGGGGAAGAATTAACAGCAACTTGAGACGTCATGGCAGCTGAGGAGCTACTTGAGAAGTTGTGTAATTTCACAGCTGGGTCTTTGTGAGGCGGCCAATTTGTGTTGCAGACTTTCTGAACTGCACAGATAGTGAGTCACTTGAATGATGCTTCCCTCCTGGTATATGTGACGAAGTTGGAATTGGCGGGTGAATGAAGTCTATATGTGAAAACCTAAATAAACCTACATTGGGAAACACAAACACCTCTCACCTGGGTGTCAAACACCAACAGCCAATTAGACACATGTAGAAATAAGGAAATTTACTTAGGAAGTCTAAACAAAAATGCCTCCATTTGCACAAGGATTTTTCTTTCTTCGTTCCTCTCCATTCTACCTTAAAATTGATAATGTCAGGTATTTTTAGACAGATTTAAGTGGGTTTTCTCTGTAAAACGACATTGTACATAACCGAAAGTTTGAGATGAAACATACTTTTCACAGCTACAATCAGAAAGACTACAGATTACACACATGAAAAGAGATGTCATAAACATATTGTGTTTGTAAATCTGTTTGCTCAGTACTAGTTCCCATAGAGTCATCCAAAAAGAGTTGTAAAAACGCACTTATCAGCCCTACAGATATTTCTTGTATTGCCCAGTGTGCATTTTGTGTGAGAACAGACCGTCTCCAACAAAATAAGCGGAAAAAGGTCAGGGGTTAATGTTTGACTGAAGAAAATACAATACACTAACTATATGATCTCATTTGACACCAGGGAATCTGAAATAGACTTTCCCTTGTTGACTTGTCCAAGATTGTAGAAACTATTTTCTGCACTCAAATAAGTACAGTAATAATTTTTCACATCTGCTAACTCATCTTTCACAAACCGTAGAAGCAAGAGTCCTTTTGCACACCCGGAACGTTTCAGCTGCTTCATGCGTCCCCTAAGGACATGCAAACCCTAAAGGCCTTCTAATGGTTTCTATCACCAGATTTGCTGTCCATCAGCAGGTCTGGTTGTCACTACAACAAACACAGAAAATTGTTCATTACCTAGTATAGTGCTATATTTAAAAGATTTATTAACATGCTAAATGTGTATAAATATATATTTTTTTATAGTGGCTATCAAAAGGCATCTACGTTAGATATTTTTAGAAACCTCCAAATGAAATTGTTCTTAAGTCCAGTTGCTCATCTGTTGTCTATAAAGGTGGCAGTAAACCTGGTATTTACCTACATAGAGGCTGTTATAAAAAGTTAAAAGTCACTTCTATGAAGCATTACAAACAAATGGCTTTTCTCATATGTATGAATTTTTTCAACAAATCCTCAATAAGAACAAGCATGTGTTGCCAATTTAACACTATTAAATATACTGCCCCGCTCTGTCTTTGAAAGGAACAACATATTTTCTCTGTAATTTCCAAGAAAAGCCCACACCAGAGAAAATCACTGGTCACACCCCATGAGTCCAGCACCTCTGCACACACAGACCACCTGAACTCCCATGAATTGCTGAGCTGATCAGGCCTTCCTGTTTCCCACTGTGTGAGCATGCATGGCTCAGTGCAAAGCAAGCAGAGATGTTACATGTTGTGATTTTTTTTAGGTCTTGCAGTCAGCCAACTGTGTTGAAACAGATTGGACTTTTGCTGCAAGCTGACATCTTGGGGGCCTTCTGCATCTTGCCAAGGGGGCCAATGGAGACGTGGAGGGGAAAGGAACTGCTCAGTAAGCCTGCCACATCTCACCATCCACCCGCTCAGTCCTTGCTTTTGGGCCAGGGCTCTTAATTGTGTCTCTGGGTGAAGTAGTGTTGGCCCAGCAGCTAAGAGGGGGCACATTATGTGTGATGTGAATAAGACCACACACCACAAATCCATGCATTCAAACACACTCACATAAATACTTAAACCCAAAGCTTAAATAAATGCCAATCAAAACTTTAATTAGACTTTATTATTTTTGGGCATTTCTGTTCCAAAAAACATAAAAAATCATGAGCCTAGCAGCCGTAAGACTTCGGCGAACACTTATGCGTCTCGAATAGAGAATAATGTTTTATTAAGTAGTGCCACATATATAAATCCACTATAGTAGTTTCTCCTTCTCAGTTAATCAGGTTATCCCATGGAAGTGATGTCACCAAGTCTTCTTCACACGTGGTTGCGATGTTTCAGAACTGGTTCATGCTGACCGCAGGCTGGCCGCCTTCCTGTCTGACCATCGTATCCAAACACGATGAAGACGGGGAGTAAACATGGATGCAACCACATCTTAACGCAGAGGAATCCTAGGGATCAGAGTGAGAACGGAAACGATAAGGAGTTGTACTGGTCATAAATTGCAAATGTCCTTTGCATTTCATTTTACAGTTAATTAAAAAATACCATTCTTTCACAAAAATGTGATTTTTCTTATTTATTATTATAGCATAATAATAATAATAATAATAATAATAATAATAATAATAATAATAATAATAATAATAATAATAATAATAATAATAATATTTCTGTTTTGTTAGGCATTTTTTAAATAAATGGACCATTATGCTTACAAGTTAATTTAATTTAAAGATATAGCTTTCAGCTGATTCTTGCCAACTTGACTTTGTATGTGGGATTTGGTTTTCAACCCAGAAAATGGGTTAAAGTGATGGATGTATTGAGGCTGCCAAAACCAGACAAAAAAAAGATTAATCCATAACATGCATTACTAGAAAAGTAATTTTTGTCAAGTAAATGAAAAAAACCTGACAATTGTGTTATATCTAGTTGACCACTAAGTAAAAGATATATCTAGCAGTCAGAAGCTAAGAAGCTGGACCCAGCCTGGGTTTGGTAATAGCGCATCATAGAAAAACAGACGTCTGTGTTTAATTCTACAGATATTCATCAGTCATCAATCCATCTGCTGGAAAAGCATGAAATTGTTTTCTTTTTTTTTATCTTAACAAAATTATTTTATTAAAAAGACTGCTTATGGGCAATATCTGCTAATTTGGCAGCAACACACTTAGTTTTAGTAATTTAATACCAGCTTACCAACGGTTTACTTTGTAACATTTTTATGCTGCAGTAAAAAAAAATGCCATCTACTATTTTATAGGAAATGAAATGCTGAATCACAAGAAAAAACAGGAAGTTTATTATGAGGCTGTGGGGCTTATCAATGTTTGGCTTTGAATGTTTATTTTTGGATCAAATTTGGATAGTAAAGTGTAAATAATATAACGCACTCTGGTGTTAAGATCCAATATGACTTCCCCTTAGCCCTCAACGTAAAATTCTTATATTAACAACAATAAATTCTTCTCGCTGCATTAACTAAATCCATTAAAATAACCCACTGACTGTATCATTAAAAATTATGAAAAAACAATATTAACACTTTTCATTTTAACCTGTGGAAGAGAATTCTTCAAGTCTGTCAAAGTCACTGTTATAGTTCAAAATGCCGGTCTTTGAAGTATGATGAGGCTCTTACTCTTTCAGTCTCGTCACAACCTTAACAAAATCACTCAACTCTGTCACAATTTCTCTCCCAACAGCATAAACTCAGAATTTGGCTTAAAGAAATAATCCAGCGATTTTGTTTGAATAGAACGGTCAATGCTGTCAGATAATTTTGGCTTACACTCGCAATTCTTCTGTCTGCTTCAAGGTTTATTAATTGAGGAAGTTTGACCACCTACGTAAATCTACCTTATGCATGTGCATGCAGACATTCAGCCTTCATGTTTATGTAGCAGTAATTTGTGGACAGGTGGGTTGGAGGCCTTGTGTTTTCCTTAACCCTTTCTGTCGTAATTCAGAGCCCAGCTAACTAGACCTTACTTAACCCCCTGACTTTAGCCCCAATCAACACATGGATATTAGGCACCGTGTAACCTTTACCTTTGTGTATCTGAGGACTGCTTTGTGGCAGAAACCTGTCAAAATATCCCACTCTCATTTATCCTCTGCAACAGCAACAAAACCTCTACAGTAATTTCCAGAAATCTGTCAAAATTGCTTAAGTCTTAAATTATGCATAATTGGTCCCTGCGTTGGGTTACTGGGGGGTTGGGGATAGCCTCCCTAATCATGGGACTGGAAGTAAAAAGGGCTCCAGTCACTTCTGGCTTGTTAATGATACCCAAACGGGTGCTTACCAGCACTATGCCTGTTTGCCAGAGGTTACCACGGATGAGTATCAACTCATGTAAGGTTAATTTTTGTAAATGACACTGGCACTTGTGTGGTAAACCACCTTCAATAACATAGAATAATTGCACTGAAGGTATAAAATTGACTTTTTTTTTTACCAGGAGGTTTTTCTAGGGTAACAGTTTTTTTCTACATAAATGAAGATTATGTTGTTTCTCTTTTAAAGTTTACCTTGAGGTTGCCATTTTACTGTAATGATGATCAAACATGTGATCAAAGGACAGTTAAATAAACACAAACCTTTTTTTTTTTCAAACATGAAACTATTTTTTTTAAATATGATAGAAAATCAGACAACCCAAAACCCAAAATAATCCTGATGAAAACAAAATTGTCTATAGGTCTGTATCACAGCTTAAGCACATATATTATGCTGAAATTATTTCTTTTCCATAGGGTAAGCAGTCAGCCAATGTAATGCCAGTATTATCTTTTTGGTACCCAACTCACCTGTAACCTGAACTCACTAAATAGCAATGATAACAGGCTCCTCTGCATGGGGTCACACTGCATTAGTGTAAAACAGACTCTCTCTTTGTGCTTTACCAGCGACGTTTTGGACCCAGGATAATCAGTTGGGTGAAAGCGTATACCACTCCAAATCAGCTCCAGCCAGGCCAGCTGAATTTATCTCAAACTTATTAACTTTGCTTCAGGCACAAATTGAAACCAGCTCAGGCGATTGCGCTCCATAGGTGCTGAGTGTGAGAAGTGACAGGGTGTGATTTAATAGGGGGGGACCGTGCCCCGCAGATGCTCCAACATGGCAACCGAGTGTGGAGACGAAAAGGAGAGTGGAAGGGGTGAAGCAAGGCTGTTTATATTGGAAAGAAAGTCCTGTCACTTTGGAAATTTGGGTGTATTTAGGGAAGGAGACAAACTAAAGAGAAGGAGATTGTTACAGGATTTACCTTAACAAGAATAAGTTGAATGAGGCAAATGACTTTGTAGAGCTATGCAAATCATTTATGTTCAGAAGAAACTTTTCATGATAATAATACAAAGATTACTCATATTACTGATGAACTCTTGTTCTGATCATCTTTAATCTATTGAATTTTTGAACTTTTTAAACTGTTTTTCCACAGTAATCTGTGAAAGGGCTTTATTATATAAATAAACCCTTTTGAGCTTTATATCATGCGACAATGTTATTAAAAAAACATACCTGGAGTGTTGACTTGATTCTTTCATCCATGTTAAAGGAATCCTTGAATCAGTCATTCAGAGGTGCCTAAACGCTTGCTCTCATAAAGTCCTGTCTATTTACACAAAACTCCTCCTGGGAGCTGCTGTCTCCAGCTGAGCTTCTGCCTGGCAGAGCCCCGTACCTTCCCCGCTCCACTCCACCATACTGGCAACAGCAGCAATTAGCAAACACCTGGTGAAACTACACACCTGCTGAGCCTGTCTTGAAAACTACTTCTCAGTCCAATGCTGCAGAGCAGATAGGTTGTAAGGGGGATATAACAAGAAGCATTGCTTTGATGATGTACTGAAGGCGCAGCTTCTTAAAGACAAGGTATAAAATTGCAAAGGCAAATTTCTTTTTTAAGTTATTTTTAATTTATGCTGCATTATTATCATAAGTGATTTGAAGGTGGGGGGAGCAGGGAAGGGGGGATTGAAACCCCCCTTAGAAATCCTATGGAAATGCTTATTTGTTGTATATACTATAAGTTTAGAAATTACAAATATATTTGATCTGATACGTATTTGTTTATGTGTTACGACATGTAATATGTGCTTCTGCTTTTCCTTTTATGGTCCTTTCTAGGCTTAATAGAATGTAATACTTTCAAAACAAAAAGTTTCACAAAAATGTTAACTATTGTTGTTATTATTATTATTATTATCATTATTATTATTATTATTATTATTATTATTATTAATATTATTATTATTACCACCTTATTTACAGATAATGACAACATTTAAAAACAAAATTATTTACATAGCCTATTATCCTTATTTGTGAGTTGAACTGAACTCATACGTTTCATGGTCTTATTTTATTTTTTCAGATGTTCTCAGATGAACACCCTCTTCCCCTTCTCATATTTTCTTTCCCCTTCCCACATTAGTTGTTCTTGCTGATGAGATGCAAACCATACCAAAAGTATAATGACTGAATTTTATATAGTTAACGTTTGGTTCATGTTTGGAACAGACTGTAGAAGATTTGTCATGGCATGCATGTTCTCGCAACTGAACATTTTCAAAGCACATGCGGGGGACAATCAAAGGGCTACTAATCTACCTCAAACTATAGTGATTTTCATAAAGAGAGATGTTTAATATAGCTGGTATCCTTAAATAAATGATGAGTTGACAGTTTTAAAGGAAGGGTAAATTCAACGTGATGTCCAGCTAACATTTCCACCTACTTAAAGTTTTGGAGAAAACTGAGAAAATCGCCTATTTTCTAATCTTCACCAGTTTAAATGATCTAATCGATGTCAGATAGCTTGTGTACATGTGTGTGGCTGTGAGAAAGCATGTCTGCTTGCTCATCCCTCCCCTCCTCACCCCTTCAGGCTTTGTTAGACCAGGTGCGCTCGCTCTTAGTGCCGTGCCCAGGGAGCCGTGAGAACGCAATGGCTGGTCGCTCTCTTCCTCGTCTATCTGATTTATTTCAGTCTTTGTGGCATTTTAGCAAACAAAAGTACTGCTTGGTATTGATCTGGATCTTTTCCGTTTCCCCTCTCCAACTGCCTTTGTTTTGCTCAGGTCCTGGATGCCTGCTTTAAATCAGCCTGCCTTGACATTTGCTTAATGTCTAATTAGCCATGGGTGGGCATGGCCTTTGATTATAGGAAGTGCCTGGGGGTGGGGCTGTGAAGACGGCTGAATTTTGACAAAACAATCCAGACTGATCAATCATTGCCTGTCACATTGTTTTGTCCTTAATTTTAGAGTGCTCAGTGCAGGGATGTGTCCCCTTGGTCATTTGATTCTTATTCCAGATCTTATGATTCCCCTCTCCAGTTCCTACTTTTCTTGAAGCAGAGTGACCATCTAAAGATCAACTTACACTGAGTCTGGGGAAGAGGTTACTTTCTCATCAATCTCACAATGACTTGCACTCTAGATTGCAAATTGTTGCAATCTAGAGCAACGGATGTACCGTAGGGTCAGAGGTAAAGCTGTTTCTGACTGATCAGTTTTGGTAATTACAACTACAGAAGTTAGGGAAAGAAAATCCTGGTAAATAAATAAAGATGGCCTTTTTATCAAGATGAGTAATTTAGAAGTGTTACAATCTACATTATAATCAATCAGTAATATGGCAAAATTCAGTCAGCAAATTTGTAGACAAAAATATATATTCACTTCAAGCTTACAGACAGAAATGAATCTGGGTGTAAAATGATGTGGTTAATTTTATTATTTTAGTCAGTAAAACATTTAATACTTTAGGAAACCCAGCCCACTGAGGCACTGACTGCAGCGATCTCTCATTCTGAGCTTGCATGTGGCCACAGTGGAAAGGAGAACTCCTCTTTTACAAGAAGAATCTTTGAGCGGAGTCTGGCTCTGTGTGAGAATTAAAACTGGAAATAGAAACTGTTATGGCATTTAATATTGTTAAAGCATAAAAGAAGGGCGGTTCCAGAGCCACCACAATAATTTGTTAGTTCTACTTTTTAGACCCCCAGATAGTGAAACGGTGTTGGAAGATCTTACATCAGGTCCAACATGTTCTGTTGTTAACCTCTTTTTTTTTCAGAAATGGTCAGTTGTTTTCAGACATAGTTCCACATCTGTCAAGAGCAGACAAATCTCTTTCACCAGATGTTAATCTTTTAGCATGGAGGCACTCCATTATGAATTGTAACCCAATGATTATTTTCAATAAAGTTATTGAGGTCTGAGACATGAAAAATAATTTTTTTGTTGCACAGTGAGAACAGTACATAAACTTTAGTCAGAATCAGAAAATTTAGAGTTGCCTCCTAATGCAAACAATCATTTGTTGCAGCTGCTGTCCAAACAGAGTGGTCAGTACTGGTCCTGTTGGTCAGGTAAAGCTTCTTTTATGAACCAGAGTTTCTGGTATGGCCTGTGACTCTTGAACACATCACAGCTTCTCAGGAGTCAAAGCTCAATCAGGTCTGGTCTATAGTGTAACTGTACCAAAGTTGAAAAATATTACTAATGTAAAACATACAGATACATCAGAATATATAACAACATTATTATAAAATATAATGAATAATGTGTTGTAATGCAATAATTCCGACGGACAGAATTCATTTCTGATCTTAATTACAATAATGATACATTTTACTTGATCAAAACGATGCAAAATGGTTTAGAAGATCTGGGAAACATTCATTCCCTTGAGAAAGATGCCAGTGGGCCCAGTGAAGTCACTTTATTGTTGCTGAGCATCATGTGGCATGAAGTGAATCATCACTACTACTTAGCCTTTCAGTACTCCCCACTCAATCCAAAAACATTAGCCAGATGGCCAGAAAGTTGACTTTATTTAAATCTGCTAAATTCTGCTCTTTCAAGTCATCCACCTTGCAACGCTCCTCCCCTTCCCCTTTCCATGCTACCTTCTTTCTGACGATAACTGTAGCCGTGTTTTTCTGGTAAAAACCAACCCCTTGTCCTACACTATTTGTTTTGTACACAGAGGCTCTGGGCTCTCAACTGTTGAGAAACGATTGCTTCTTGGAGTTTTAGGTTTTACCCAGTTGCTAAGGTTTGCCTGTGATTTATGTATTGCATCAATTTGATATTAAGATGCTTAAGTTGCATGCGCTGTAAATAACCATCTTCCACTGCAAAGAAAGAAATGCCAATCCAAACGAGGCTCAGGTTAATGTTAATTCAATATGTTGAGGTGACCAACACAGACTGAATGGCTTTGTTGACTTTTTTTGGTGCCATAGATAAAACTACAGGCAGACTACAATTCTATAGAAGAGCAGAAAATTGACGTCATTGTTCACAGTTTCTCCTTCTGTTCTCTGATTGGCTTGGTGAAAAATTTACCGGAGACAATCCAAGTCAAGAAAGCCCAGACTGTAATGATAGCGAGAATTTATTTACTTTTTGTATTGAGCAGAATGGCACAGCAAGGCAATGGCCAGGCTACAGTAGAGTGCAGAAAATCTGAACGTGACACAATGATGACATGCTTGTGAAAGATTTGGATCACAGAAATAAGTGACTTATTTAATGTAGAAAATATTTTAAATGGTTTGGAAAAAAGAAGGGAATTTTTATGTGAAGAAAAAAATCAGATTTGTTAGCAAATAAAACTTCACCAGATGAAGTATGAAAAAACATAAGGCTGCATTTGATATTAACAGGCACTCATAACTACTGCACCTGGTTCACTCTGTCACCTGACAAGAGCCCACCTGCAGTCCTCACTTCAGTGGATACCTTTCATCTATCTTTCTATCCTCCTCCACAAGACGCCACACTGACAGAGTAATGTCCCCTATTAGAGCCCTCATTAAAACAAGGGTCATGGGTCATACAGCAGGCCACAGGACGTCAGGCAGTCATTAAAGTTAATTGTTAGCTTGTGATCTCCATACGTTTCTTGAAAAAGTAAGTGGTTTATAGCTTTTTTGCATTTTTTTTAATTATATACTGTTGATTAGATTCTTCTTATCATTATCTTATAATGTCACTGACTTATTCTTTTATGAGAACTGTGTCCATTTTTGGGCATGCTTGAGGGGGCAGAAGTTTCATGTAAGACATTCAGTCTTTTCTTCAAAGAAAATGCATGTGCAACTTTGAGTTGAATGAAGAGCTAAAAATGTAGACATTCAAACTCACATAATCTATAACAGAGATCTTCAAATCCAGTTGGATTAGAGCTGATAGGGTACTTGCCAAGAAAGCTGCACCTGATACTATCAAGATAAAGACTGAGCTACCTTGTAAGAGTTATAAGAACTCAGGTCTATTGCAAAATGGATGGGCTATGTTTGAAAAGTCCTATTGCCTCTGAGCAAGAAGGTCCTGGATTCAAATCTTGATTTGTTTTTTTGTTTGTTTTTTCTGTACAAAGAGTTTGCATGTTTTCCCCATGTAGGCATGGACATTCTCTCTATGGACATTAGTGGCATCTAAAATTGTGGGAGTTTTAGACTCCCACAGTCTAAATCATGACTAGAGTCTAAGCACCTCTAGACTCCACTTAGGTTTGAGCATGTGAGAGCAGGTTTGATTGTCCTGTGTGGCAACCTGTGTTGCCACACAGGACTTTAGTCAAATGACCACTGGATCACTTTAGTCAAATGACCACTGGATTTGTGCACCAGCCCAAATATATTTATATGTATCTTTACTTTACTTTTGAACATGGAAATTAAACTTCTTGAAGTTGAATATTGAATCAATATTTCACTCAAAAAACAAACAAACAAGCAAACAAAATCTATCTATCTATCTATCTATCTATCTATCTATCTATCTATCTATCTATCTATCTATCTATCTATCTATCTATCTA